>PVKA01001708.1:0-139323 GCA_004027165.1 Ctenomys sociabilis
AAAATGTATGACGTTCATTCTATGAAACTCCTTTTTAAGTAAAATATGTTTCTAGTGTGCAGTGTATCTTTAGATCTTGTTTCTCAATCCATTCTGCTGATCAGTTTCACTTGATTGGTCAGTTGAGATCATTAACATTGATAGTTATTACTAATAGGTATTGACTTACCCTTGTCATTATTGTGTCATCTTTTTGTTGGTTCCCTTTCTTTCCTTTACGTTTAATTGCTTGCCTTGCCTGGTGGATTCATTCTATGAGGATTCTTGGAATTCTTTTGTCTTTTGTAGAATACCCTTCAGAAATGCTTGGAGTGCAGCTTTGGTGGTTATGAATTTCTGCAGATGTTCTTTATTATGAAAATATTTTTAATTTCTCCATCAATCTCGAAAGATTATTTTGTGGCATGTATCAATCTGAGCTGGTGGTTGTTTTCTTTCAGAGCTTAAAATACTTCACTCCAAGCTCTCCTGAACTAAGGAGTTTGTGTTGAGAAGTCTGCTGTGAATCTGATGGGCTTTCCTTTGAGGTGATTTGTTTCTTTTTTCTAATTTAGCTTTTGATATTCTGTTCTTGTGTCAGATTTCTGGTATCTTGATTCTTACATACCATGGTTTAGTTGGGTTTTTTGCCTTTTTTATTCAATCGTGGCTATTTTAGTTCTATGAGCCTCACTCATCTGTATGCCAATTCTGTCTCCACACTTGGGAAAGTTTTCTGCTATTACTTCTATGAATGATGTTTTATACCTTTTTGCTGTTTTCTGATTTTTTCATTGATTCCAATTAATCATATACAAGTCTTCTTTGCATTTTGTCTTTTTTCTTTCTTTCTCTTCTTCTTCTTTTTTTTATTTTTTTCGTTTATTTTTATTTTATTAAAATACAAATGTCAATCAGACAGTTTCAAGACACCTTAACCATACAGAGTCAATGAATTAATACATTGCAAACTGTTTTCATAACGTTTTGGTATTGTACAAGGTGCATACATGATATTATATTTACAGGTTTTTTATAGCTGAATTATATCAAAGATTCAATAATTATTTACCTAATGGATGACCATAGCCTTCTTCTTCTTCTTTTTCTTCTTCTTCTTCTTTGCATTTTTCTCTCAGCTTTTGGATTGATTTCTTTTTGTGTCCTTGCTATTACAAAGAATTATTTTATTTTTTATTTTTTTGGTGCTGGGGATTAAACTCAGGATATATAGAATTATTTTATTTGATGGTTGCCAACTACAACCCTGTCTTCAGGGTCTGATATTATATCTTCACATTGGTACATTCTGTTGCATATACTTTCAAAAAAATTGAATCCCCTGGATTTCTAATTGGGTTTCTCGTGAAATCCAGTTCTTTCCTGTTAGGCATTCATTGTTTCCATGTCCTTCCTGAGCTCCTCTATTTTTTAAAATCAGTATCTACTCTAGATTATCTAATCATTTCCTTCGTAATGGTCATCATTTCTTTAATCATGTATATAATTATTTTTGTTTTAGCTTATCAAAAGACTTATTCACCTATTTTGTTACTTCTACTGCTCAATTTTAAAAGTTTAGCTAGGTGGCTTTGGCTATCTTCCACCTCCGTGCCCCCTAAATTCGCTTTGGGAAAGTTGGGGATGTCCGATAGCATTCTGCGTTCATGATTCTCATTTTCTTTTTCTTTTCTATTTTTTAAAATTCATTTCCTACATTGAGGTTTGGAAATTGCATATGATAGGTAGACTTATTACTAATATTGAGACATTCTTGGGCAAACCCAGTCAGGTATAGAGGACTGCAGTTCGATCCCCAGCTCCACATGCGATACCAGACCTGCCCTTAGGGCAGCCTGAGCCAACCAAAAAAAAAACCTTCTCAATTTTTAGGGCCAGCCTAATGGCTCAGCAGACTAAAGTGCCTGCCTAGGCAGAGCACAGTGGCCAGGGTTCAATCCCCTGTGTGCCCTGGCAGCCCCGCCCCTGGAGCACACTGAGATGGTGACTGAAAAAAATAGAAGGATCACTACAAGTCTGAGCTACATAGTGAGACCCAGAGAGAGAGAGAGAGAGAGAGAGAGAGAGAGAGAGAGAGAGAGAGAGAGAGAGAGAAAGAAAGAGAATGAAGAGAGAGATTCTAGGAAATGACTACTTTCCAGAGGTGTCTTCTAGAGATAGTTGGTTTTTGGCCTTGGAGTCTGTCCCAGAAGGCTATTTCATCTATTAGGGATGAAGTATTGCAGCCTGTTTGGCCTAGCACTTAGTTCTTTGATAGTGGACTATAGTGTTGTTTATGATGCCCAGACAATCTAAGTATTGGCATACAAGGAAGATCAGTGGATCCAAACAATTATTTCATCTTGGTTAAAGTAGTACATTCAGTAATAATAGCATCAAACACAGTAGAAAATGACAAACTGTATTAACTAATACTTTGCCACAATTAACCATAGGTACAAGATTTTATAATTACATAATAAAATCTACGAAAAACCAGAGAATTACATTCAGCAACTATACACTCAATAAGCAATTTTACCCTCAGAGGAAAGACTTTTGAAAGGGAGAAGAGGAGGAGGTGGCTCCATAGCTCAGGGGTTAGAGCACTGGTCTTGTGAAAGGGAGAAGAGGAAAACACTTACAAAATAAAAGAAGAAAAACAGATTTAGAAGCAGGACTAGGGAACAAAGAAAGATTAGCCAAGCTTTAGAAAACTGGTGAAGACACCAAAGAAGGTGAGAAAGAACAACAAAAAGAAGAACAAAACAAAACTTATAAACATGTTCACACTCATGAGAAAACAAGGGCAAGGTATTAAATAAATAAATAAACATTTCCTGTAAGTCCGAGCCCATGGTTGGCTTCTGAGGCCTACAGCTCAGTCACAGTGAGTGCTCAATTCCATGGATGACTCTGCTCTCACTGGTAGCCACAGGAGACAGTTACAGCCCAGATCCATGCTAGAAAATCACCAGAAGGCCAGCAATAAGATTAGGGTGCAGTGCTGTTGCTGGGACCTCTCTCTCTCTCTCTCTCTCTCTCTCTCTCTCTCTCTCTTGAGACAGGGTCTCACTACATAATTCAGGCTGGCCTTGAACTCTATGTAGCCAGACTGACCTTGAACTCACAGCAATCTTTCCTGTCTCATCCTCTCTAGTGCTGGAATTATAGACATGCACCACCATGCCCATCTTTGGGACTTTCGAATCCATGGAAATTCAGGCTTCTCCTGGTCTCTGGTAATGGAGGTGAGTCTTCAGTGGCTTAGCTTACATTATGAGTGTTTTGGCTGCCCTGACCTTGGTCCCCTGACCATGGAAGTCTCTTGAGGTTGTCCCTCACCCATTGTGGGAGTTTAACACTGGGAACCTAGGGATGAAGCCAACCCAAGACTGCTCTAAGTCTTATACTCATTTGGCCCCTCCTTATAATGGCATTCAACCAAGCACTCCAGGGGACATGGCAGTCATTTGGACTGGAGTCACTCATCAGCTGTTATAGTACATCTATTGCTCCATTTCACTGGCCTTATTTGTCCCTGAAAGTCTCTGGAGTCACACATTTGCACTGCATCTTTGTAGATTAGTCTTCCTTTCTCACACCAGGAGCTGGAGAGGAATTGCTGGCTGCCCCTTTCTTTTCCTAGGTTTGTCTTTTCAGTTCTCTGCAGGCTCCAATTTTTCTTTCAGATCTTTACTAGATCCCAGGGATCCTCCTTCCTATGTCTTTTCTTCCCCAAGTTGTGATTTTCCAGTGTTTGGATTCTGAATCTTGGAGAGGTTGATTTGTTGCTGCTTACCACTCTCCTATCTTCTCAAAAGTCCTTCTAACCCTTTCCTGGGGGAACTTTCGTTTTATGTGGGAAAGAACTTAGCTGGAGAACTTTTGTTTTGTGTAGGAGTGAGTATTGGATACTGACACTAGGGTCTTGCACATGCCAAGCAAGTGCTTTACTGCTGAGTTACATCTCTGGTTCTTATTTTTTTATTTTGAGATAGGGCATCACTAAGTTGTGTAGCCTGGGCTTGAATCTTCAACTTCTTCCCTCAACCTTCTAAGCAGCTGAAGTTATAGTCATACACCACTGGCCTGGCTTTATAAAAGTCTGAAAAAGAAATTGCTAGAATGCCGTATGAGTAGTTCTGCTTTGTTTTGTTTTTCCTTTGCAGTATTGGAGATCAAACCATGGCTTAGGGGCTGGGGAGATAGCTCAGTGGAATAAGTGCTTGCCTCAAGGTACTGAGTTAGATCCCTGGTATCACCAAAAAGAAAAAAAAAAAAAAAAAAAAAAAAAAACTTGCAAAAGGGCCAGCCAGAGCTCAGCAAACTAAAGCGACTGCTTAGGCAGAGCGCAGCAGCCAGGGTTTGATTCCCGTGTGCCACGAGAGCCCCACCCCCAGGGCACGCTGAGACAGCGACTGAGACTGGGCATGGTGGCACGCACCTATAATCCCAGAGCTTTGGAAGCTGAAAACAGGAGAATCACTATGAATGCCATCTGTGTAACGAGACCACAGATGGTCTAAATATATAAAAAGAGAAAAAAAAAAACATGGCCTTGCACATCCTAGGCAAGCTCTCTACCACTGACTTACACTGATGACCTTAGATTTATATCTTCGAAAGCTCTCTAAGATTATTTTGATGACTAGCCACTGTGAAATCCCATACTTGAAAAAATTCATTTCCCTCTGAAATCTCAGGAAAAAAAATTTAAGAGCCAGAAGGAAACTTAGAGGTCACTTTGTCCTGTTATTTTGTTTTACATGTGAAAAAAAACTGAAACCAAAGTCAAGAAATGGCTTGCCCAAGGTCACAAAGAATGTAAATGTCAAAACCCAGAGCAGAACCCGCTGTTTCTTGGCTCTAAATTCAGCATGATTAATTGGAACAATCCACCTCAACATGTTTAGACCATAACTCACTGAGAGCTCTACAATGTTCCCTCCACTCCACGTCACCTTTGAAGAGAGTGCAGCCGAAGTTGCCAACAGATACACTTTGAAGATTAATCTTCCCTTTTTATATTTGGCACACCATAAAGACAGACATTAAGGAGTCATAGGGAAAACAGCGGGAGAAAGGGCATGATCCTCTCAGGACAAATCATTGAACAAATTCTTTCTCTAGAGCTTGTGCATAGCTGATGCTGTGGGATTGCTGCGAAGGATCCAGCCCCATGGGTATGGAAGTACTACCTGTCATCCCAATTACACTTTTTTTTTTTTTTTTTTTTGGCAGAATCACGGGTTGAATTTAGGCCCTTGTGCTTGCCAGGCAAGCACTTATTCTACTGAGCCATCTCCCTGGCCCCCCAATTAAGCTTTTATTCCTTTGGGTCTTTAATTTGAAAATGCATATGAAGCTAGGAGAAAAGATGTAGTATCATCTATTGGGAAGGCTTTCACCCTCTCTTGACAAGCATCCTTTTGAGTCCAGGAGTTCTGAGTCAGCCTGGGCAATATAGTGATAGTCCCTGTCTTAAAAATAACACAAAGAAAAGAAGAGAATGTATCTTCCCTGGGACAGGATGAGAAAAGTACAACAGGAAAAGCTGCCTTCCAGACTGCCCCTGGGTGAAGATTAGTTCATCTTTAGGGGATTAACCCCCAGGCAAGGCATTGAAGGAAGAATAAAATTTGGAAAACAGGGAAATACTGTGTCTCATCATTGTTGCATGATCATCTTTGCTTTATCCCCACCATAGTCATATTACTCTGAGATGGCTTTGGATCCTTTACCTCTCATCTTTCTCCCGGCCCACTTCTTTTTTTTTTTTAATGTATTTGGTACAGGGTCTCACTTCACAGCTCCAACTCATCGTGATCCTCCTATTTTCAGCCTCCCCGGTGCTGGCAATGTAGGTGTGCCCCACCATGCCCAGTCTTGGTGGTTGGTTCAATGCACTCAGGGGCAGGGGCGGTGCAGCATGTGGTTCCAGGGATCAAATCCCGGTTCTTGCACTTTGCCTGCACAGGCACTTAGTCTGCTGAGCTATCTCGCCTGCCCACTTTTAAAAGCTCTTAATTTATCTCTCTTAAAAGGTAGACCAGTGTCACAGGCATCTCTTGGGAGTATAAGGTCCCACACTCGACCCCCTGAAGCAGAAATGGCCTTTCCCTGACATCCTGGAATGATTGTTATGCACATTAAGATTTAAGAATCACTATTCTGAAAGATAAATTTCAGATTCCTGTGGTTGGGTGAAATACAAAAATGACATTTTGGCCAGTTCTGATTTTTCTCAATTGTATTGAAATCTAGAATGTCATGAAACGGTTTCAACATTCCAAGAAGTATAATTGCTGAATATAAATATTTTGACTTTGAGGATCATATCAGAACCGAGTTTTCTTCTCTTTTTCTTCCAATCACACATTTAAATTTACCTATCATAGGACATTTCCTTCCAAGTGCAAAGAGAATTGGACAGCCTACCTCTGCGGCCCTTTGGCCAGCAAACATTGAAATATCAAAGAAACCAGCTGCTGAGATGCAGAGACCTCAGCAAATTACTAGATTTTCTTGAATATTAGTCACCACCTCAATAGGATGGGGACAATGATGCCTCCTTTGCGTATTTCCCAAGACTGTTAAAGGATCAAAGGAATTCCCGGGCTTTATTTACCATGAGGCTTCTTGCTTCTCTCAAAATTTCCCATTTGCCAGACATAGTGTTAAGACTTGTCTTTAGACCACCCCACCACTGTGACCACCAGCTTCACGCTCTCATAGGTGCGACATTCAGAGATGGCTGGATCTAGGCTGTGTGAATGTGGATGAAAGGTCTGTAACAACTAAACTAGTCCGCTGATTGGTTTAGCCTAGTTCTAGATGTGGGTGGTTTTAGTTACTTTTTTCATTGCTGAAACAAAATGCTTGACACCCATGTTAAAAGAGGAAATATATATATATATATATATATATATATATATATATATATATATATATATATTTTTTTTTTTTTTTTTTTTTTTTTTTTTTTTTTTTTTTTTTTTTTTTTTTTTGCGGAACCAGGGATTGAACTCAGGCCCTTGTGTTTGCCAGGAAAGCGCTTATTCCACTGAGCCATTTCCCTGGCCCTATTTATATATTTATTTATTTATTTTTATTCATCCTAGTTTATTCTGTAACTAGAAAACTAAATTCTTCTACAGAACTTGAAGGGTGGGCTAAACCCTCCTCCTTGTCATCCCCGGCTCCAGCCCCATCCTGGCTCTTCTTTGCATTCTTCCTCTTTGCGTGGCCTGGAGGAACCTCCCCGCTCACGGGGAACACAGGGAGAAGTCCACGTGCTTCTGGAGTCCAGGTGCACAATGAAGGAACAGATGTTCACCACCTGCCAGCAAATCCTGGTGTGGCGCTGGCGGATGAGCACACGGGTGTGGTGGATGGACTTGGCCAGGCCCAGCTTGAAGACCTGAGGCTGCAGGCGCCTCTCCAGAAAGTCCTCAGTTTTCAGGCCCAGGAGGTAATCCAGCTTCATCTTGCCCTCATTCAGCACCCCGATGCAGACCAGCTGCCTCAGGAAAGTGTTGCCTTCAAAGAGACACCTTCGGTCCTTTTCATCCAGCGTTAGCAGCTCCCGGGCAGCTTTGCGGATCTTGGCCAGAGTGAATTTGATCCTCCAGACCTCTCCACTTGCTGTGGAGCCCATTCTCACCAATGGGCTTCAATTTTTGGTCAAGGTGGGACTTCTCAAAGGGCCTTGGTGGGGTTACGTAGGTCTTAAGACAAACTCAGCCCCTAGCCACCTGCATGTTGGCTCCGTGTGCCTGACTGCACTTAGCCAACCTGGACAACTGAAAGAAAGGGCTGGAAAGATGTGTTTTGGCTCACAGTTTGCAGTTGCAGTCTATTGCCCTCTGGATCCAAGGCTGGGTGACACTGCAGAGGGGCACTGTAAGGAAGAAATAGTTTGTTGCAGGCCAGGCTGACAGTAGCAAGTCACAAAAGCAGCAGCAGCAAGACAGGGCGGCAGCAAGACAGGGCAGCAGCAAGGCAGGGCAGCAGCCCTTTTTCTGTCCTTTGTATTCCACCACATGCAGGCTGTGGTACCCTTGATCCTAGCATCACATATCTAATCCTAGCATTACACACCCTAGAACCTCTGAAAAGCCTCACTATAAGCACACTAGACTTCAGGGGAACGTCTAGATACAAGCCTAAAATGAGTAATGGGAAGGTCTACCCTGGTTTTGAGTAGTACCAACCCATAGGCTTGTAGCTTGGATTGAATAAAAGCTGAAGGGGAGCTCACTGATTGCTGCTCCCTGCTCCCCACCTGGCCTGCCACGGACTATTTCTCCTCTGCCAGGCCAGCCTGCCTTGGAGCTGCCAACTATAGATTAGATTTATAAGGACCTTTTCTAAGAAGGGCCCTTAAGGGAAGTCCCAAGTTACCTGTTCAGCCCTCAGATGTGTGTGATACTTGCCACCTTCTCTACAATCTGTCCTTTGCCACTCTCCAGTTATATCTTTGGTGAAAGTTAAGACTCAGATAATTAATCAAGGTACAGTTTAACTTCTGTCTACTTCTGTCTCTTAAAGCTTTCCTGTGACAGTTTCTTCTCTGACTCTTGGATGAAAATGTCAGGAGTTTTCTATGACTGCTCAGTTCCTTTCCAAATAATAAAAAATAATGTAAACTAGGTATGGTGGCACTGCCTATAATCCTAGCAGTCTAGGAAGCTGAAGCAGGGATATCCTACATTCATGTCCTGTTTTGGTGACTTAATGAGATCCTGTCTCAAATTAAAAGACAGAAATGGATGTGGGTGCCACCCCATGGCCCTGGGTTGGGTCCTATGTACTACACACAGGCACACACACATTTTGAATCATAATCTCATCTTCAGCCCCACAAGGGCTGGCAGCTTTCAGAGAAAGAGTGTGGGTCTTTGGTGCCCTCACCTTGCTCAACCCTTTCCATCATCCAAAGTTTGGGTTTTGACTCAACCAGGAAAGTGTAGCAGAGGAACAGAAGAGCAGGAAGGAGAGGACTGAAACTAAAATTCTTTTCTGGCTGGTATTATTGTGTGACATCACTCTAAAGGTAAAAGCCAAACTTTTTCTACTGCCAGCCTTTCTTGACAGCAACTATAGATGACGCCATCCACTTGGCCTATAGACTGACAGAATGAACTGGCATGGTCTGCCATGTAAACTGAACTCCTCAGCATTCTCATTAGGTTCTCTTATTGGGCCCATGGAACCCTTCTCTCTTGCCAACGTGAAAGGGGAGAATGCATCCGGCTCCCCCTTGGGGAGATTGGCCAAGAGCACCTCCATAAATCTTTCCCCCACTTCGATTCTATTGATCTTTCTATAGCCTTTTGAAGCTGAGGAATTCAAAAGTTATGTTTCTAGTTCCTGGATACCTACTTTGAAAAACTCATAAGCATATCTTGTCTTGGAACTCAGTTTCTTAGTCTCTCTCTCTCTCTGTCTCTCTCCCTCCTTAAGGTCACAAAAGTGTTTCCCATTGGTCCTTCTTGGCACACTGACCTCGCTTATCCCCCTTTCCTTTCCTCATGGTTAGGCAGGCATCCTCAACTCCTTATCCACATTATCAATACAAACATATTGAGAGAATGAAGATGAAGAAGAAATGTGTAGGTCGAAGATACAAACTGGTATTTCATGTATGAGGAAATTTTAAAAATCAATAAACAGATTATTTATGCATGAGATATAAATAAAAACTATAAGATATTTTCTACCTACTGTACTGGTAAATATAAAATACTCTCATGAGATTGTACTGTGGAAGGATATATAAAAGTTTAACTATTGTTGGTTGTGGTATAAACTGGTTCAAACTCTTTAGGAAATAATTTGTCATTACCTTGTTAAAGTAAATACGTGCATAAATCTGTCAACTAGAAACATTAGGGCATGTCCTTATCTTCTTTATCTGGCACTGTGTAAATTCTGGCTCTTCCCCAAAGTCAACAAAACCATGAAGTATAAAACTTTTAAGTCAGATTGAACATGAAGGCTGCCACAAAAGCATAGGGACACATGAAAGAGGACTTCCAGAGCTTCTTCAGGGAGTGGCAAGAGTAATGAGGCAAGTGTGTCCACAATGAGGGTGTTTCAAGGGAGACTAATGGCCATATGTCTTATTCTAATAAATTGTTTAGATTTTTTTCTTAATCTTTATTTATTTGGCACAGGGTCTCACTATGCAGCATGGACTCATGGCGATCCTCCTGTCTGAGTCTCCTCAGCCCTGGGATTACAGACATGAGACACCACACAAGGTTTCAATGGCCGCACACTCGTGGCACCAAGGAACAAACTTGCGTTCATCCTTGTGTTGGGGCTACCTACTTCCCCAGCCCCAATATTTTTAAAATGTAAATATTCATCCTTTCTTATCACACCTTTTATATAACTGATAGATATGAGTATTTATGTTTTTGTAACTTATCTGTATTTAATGCATATTTTATGTGTAAGTGACATATTAATAAATCATATATACATATATATTTAATAAAACAAAATTTGGGAGGTTCAGGTATCCCCTCTTTATTATTGTTTCCCTCTGTCATAATCGATTATCTGTCTGATAATTCAGGGTGCCCACAGGGCCTGTGATTCCTGAATGCCAACCCTTGTCAAGGCTGCCACCCAAGCACTAGTAGAAAGGAATCCTGTTGCCCAGACACCACATCTGGTATTGCACAGCTGGGCAAAGCACTGGGCTAGTGCTACCTCCCACTTCTGGCTCTGCTGCTTATGACTCAATTTTAAGAGTGTTGGCCTCAACACTCTGGGGGTTGCTTTGAGGATAAAAGGGATAAATATATGCCAAGGGTGTGGGACACAGCTGAGGACGCGGTAATTGCCTTCCCTGTCATGAAAGAAACAGGTAAGAATGAGTGCTCCACATGATGCATAGTTATCACCATTATTTACAAACTAAAGTTAACTTTGTGCATATTTTAGCTGCTAATTGTTTTATTTGAGAGTCACTGAGTGGCTACTTTATAACAAATACTTTGATGACAGATGAGTAACTTCAACCTCACAGGTGAAGATGGTTTTTATCTGTTCCAAACTCAGGGACAGACCTAAGGGACAACATTTGGAACCAAGCCACGTACTCCACAAGAATGAAAGTACAGAAAACAAGCAAAACGTTTAATAAATAATGACAATCTGACCCTCGGCGCCAACATGGTCCTTAAGGCCATTCATACACTCTGCCATTGCCGAGTCATTGCTAAGTGGGGGAAAAACGAATTCCTGAAGTTACCCAGAAGGTTGGTTATGTCATCTCTGGCTGAAATGGATCCAGAAATATATGTCATCTCCAGGGGAAAAGGGGAGGTTTTAACTCCCGGAAAGTGAGATAGTACTTTGCTCCAGTTTGCAAAAAGATCTATTGGACTCCATTACCAGAAATTGCCTCCTGAATGACTTAAGGAAGAGCTGAGGAAAGGAGTTATATTTTTAATTGATTTTGTCTTTCTTTGAGCAAAGCTCCAGGCTGCCTAATAAATTTTTAAATTTCCAAAGAGTTAGTTGCATTCACAGTGACTCCAAAAAAGATGTTCTAAATTGAGATGTCACAGGCATCACAGCCATAAATCATCACCAATGAAAATTGCTGCTTTGACTAATTGTGGGCTGGGTGAAAGGATGTCCTCTTTGTCCTTCTCATTGGCTTTCCCCTTCTTCACTTTATTGGGTATCAGTTCTCAAAATTAAGGCCCTGAATCCAATATATCCTCCTATTAATAATTCAGAGGTGAGGTCAGAGAATACCATAGGACTTCAAAGCTGGCGACTGCAGCTCAGTTAGGGCCTGCGTTGCTCAAGGTGACTCATGTTCTCAAACTTCAGTGGGCATCAGCTGGAGGCTTTGTTCAAACAGATTTCTGGGCCCTGACCTGGGAGTGTCTGGTCTAATTTGTATGAGGGAGGGGAGCTTAAAAATTTGAATTTTTTAAAAGTAGGCTTCCAGGTGTTCTTGATACTTCTGATCCAGGACACATACCCTAAGGACAGACTCTTAATTTGAAAGCAAGATATAGAAGCCAACCCTCAAATAGTCCATTCAGTACTTTTTTCCAAAAGGCTGTTCTCTGGGGGCTACACTTCTGTTTGTTTATTATTTGTAGTACAACCACAAATAATAAATTATTGAACCCCGGGCTTTGCACACAGGTGCCAGGGGATTTACCACTATGATGCAGGTTCTGGGCTAAGGTTAGGAAGCCATATCTACACCTTTGTAGCAAGGAGGTCTTTTTTCCCCACTAGACATCCTAAAGGAGCAGGATATCATTTTAGCTTAAGCTAAAACACGAGAGTTGCACAGATCTGGGTATGGAATCAGGCAATCTGTAGGTTGACTTGGTGATTCGGGGTTAGTCACATAATTTATTTGAGCCTTGACTGAAATATTAGAAACTAAAAGTTCCAAAGATCTGAGGTGACTGAAAAATAGTCCAAGATCTACTTGATATACTTAGAGTTATAAGACTGTAAGCATACAATTAAAAAAGAATCCAATTTACGTTGCTTGTTGTTGCTGTCATTGTTGTTTTTACCTTTCAGGTGTGGAAATGAAAGTCTGGAGGGAGGAGTCTTAACTAATAGCTCATGATGTAGGACAGAATGAAGACCAGAATCTGCTCTTTCTTTTTACCCCTCATGCTGAGAGTGCTCTATCACTAAGTTGTATCCCAAGGTCTTCTAATGAGAGTTGCTTTGTTTTAAGCCATTATACTGGATAATTATTTCCAAACTAGGCACTTAGAAACTAAACACTTGAGTAGTGAAAGTCAATTTATATGCCAAAATAAATATACAGGTTTGCAGTTGGGTGCAGCGATGCATACCTCCAATCCTAGCACTGAGGGAGGTAGTGGCAGAAGGATTGCAGGGTCAAGTCCCTGCCTGGGAAAGCACCTGTCTCAAAATGAACATTAAAAAAGGTTGGGGTTGTAGGTTAGTGGTAGAAAAACCCTAGACTCCCTTTTTCTCTAATGCAGCAAAAATCAACCAAATAGTATTCAATGTAAGTTTATGACAAGCTCATTAGAGACCATATTGGCCAAAAGTCTGTGATTTAATCTACTTTTTAAAATACCATACTCCAGGGCTGGAAAGATAGCTCAGCAGTCTAAAGCTCCTGCTTAGGCAAGCTTTTGCAAACACAGGGACCATGGTTTGACCCCCAGCGCCACATGCCATGTCAGCCTGGCCCCCAGGGCGGGCTGAGCAGGGCACAAACAAATAAGTAAGCAAGTAAATAAATAAATAAAATAAACTACCATACTCCACATGATATTGGTAAACATTATTACTTGTGTCAAAGAATAAAATTACAAACATTTCATTTAGAGACCTTAATTAGCTTTGTTTTCAAATCTAAAATTGGCAACATTTTTCCATAAAATAGAATGAGAGTCTTCATCATCTGAACAGGAGAGGTTGGTTTTACAAGAAGAGCTTCAAAAAGCAGCCAAAAAGAAAACCAAAAAGTAGATTAGTCATTTTACAATTACTTTCCCTATAAGGCAGAGATAAACTGATACAGCAACAGAAAACTGTTTAACCTGTTGGGTAAGGATTAAAACAGAGCAACTTCATTGTCATGTGGCTGAAACTCGCCATTTGGGAAAGGTGCTTACTGTCATCATTTGTCCTGGTTTCGTAGATTGTCAGCTGGCAGCTTAGATTTAGTTTGGCTTTTTGTATAAGTGATCTTGTTATGTTTTGTTTTGGTCTAGGAGGGCCTGGTACAGTTCATTCCAAAACAATGGTCTTCTATAATTATTCTTTAACAGTGAGAAAACAATAAAGAATTTATTCTGCCTCCTTTAACTACTAAAAGAAAACTCATAAGAAGTTTCAAAAAAATTTTTTTTTCCTGGTGAACTTTGCAAAAAGAATCTTCTGTTTTGCAAAATTTTGGTTTTATTTTGCTATTAGAAATGATTACATCCAAAAAAGACAAGATTAGAGGATGGAAAATCAATTTCCACATGAAGAAAAGGGGTTTTATATGTATCAGTAAAATGAAAGTATTTTTGTTTTGTTTTATTGGCTTTAATAATAATGAGACAGGGTCTCATTACGTAGTCCAAGCTGCCCTATGTGACCCACTTGAAATCCTGTAGAGTCAGACTCTTGAGTGCTGGGATTACAGAGTGTGCCACTGTGCCCAGCCTCAAAAGTAAATGGTTCAAAAGGGAAAAATGCAATTCAAAGGATTCATTCAAGATGTACCTCTTGTATTTGTTGGGGATCTATAAAAATAAGTGTTCTATTTAGCTCTGGTGGTACAGGCCTATAATCCCAGCACACAGGAAGCTGAGGCAAGAGGATCGAACATTCAAGTCCAGTCTGGTCAATTTATTGTCTTAGTGAGACTGTATCTCAAAATAAAAAATGAAAAATGGGATGGAACTGTAGCTCATTGCAAATGCCCTGGGTTCAATCCAAAGTGCCCCGCCCCCTCAACATTGGTGTGCTCTAGAGTAGCTGAAGCTCTTCATCTGCTCCTGGGACACAGAATTATTCAGAGTCTGATCAAGAGTGCAAATATGAACAGCAGAGAGGAGGAGGAGATTGGGACACTTCAGCCCTGGTCCCATGATTTTGGCACCAGGACCAGCTCATCACCATTAATTTTGTTTTTAGTTTAATATTTTGATGAAACCAGGAAATAAAGGGTCAGCAGTGGATGTTAAGACGTCATGATGGATATGCTTGGGTGCTTTCTTCTTATTTTTTCAGATATGAGCCAATTATTAGACACTCATGGACAAAGAAAGAGGATGAGAACAAAACTGAGATGAGTTATGAAGACATACCAGCTCCGTACATGTAGTACAAACATCATGTAACACATACTGCATATGTGTAGCAATAAAAACTATGAAATCCAAATATTCGATAAAACTGGTAAGGTAGACTTAATTCAAGAATTCCCATGGTAATAGTATAGGTATATTGGGATGGGGTAGTCAGAGTCAACAGCCATCTACCGAGGCACAAGTGCAGATTTCTATCCATGAAGCAGGAAGGAGACAATGTGGTAGAAAATTGCTAAGAAGACAGATCAAGCATAAGAGGTTTCTGGCTAAACAGACTTGTAGGACTACTCACTGAAGGTAGGCTGGGATGACACACTATAGAGTATGGTCAGGGCCAGGAGTCAGAGAGCAAGGTTTTTTCCACATGGATTTAGCAGGTTTCTTGCTCCTGTCAGATTCCATACGGAAAAGGAAAAGCCCAAAACCAGGATCAGGGAGTAGAGAACTCACAGGACTCTGACTAAAGTTTTGGTCAAAAGAGGGTCTTTGTCACATCCAGACCAACCCTTAGTTTACAGAAAGACTAGGACTGAGCTGGGGTGAGGGTTCAGTAGACTAAGTGCTTCCCTGGCAAGTGCAAGGGCCTGAGTTCAATCCCTGGTTCCGCCAAAAAAAAAAAAAAAAAAAAAAAAAAAAAAAAAAAAAAAAAAAAAAAAAAAAAGAAAGAAAAAGAAAAGAAAGACTAGGACCACTGGCATATTTTTAAAAGTTACCTTAATCTAAAGAACTTAAAGTTCTTACTCTGAGAAAAGAGATTTCCTTTAAGAGGCTGCTAGCTGGCTAATAAAAGATCTCACCTCAAAACTCTGGCTACTATTTGAAGCTTCAGTATCCAGATTTCAAAAGGAACACAGGCATTCACATGTGGCAGGGATTTTCAGTTGCCTTGAGAGTACTGCTGTGTCACAGATCTGTGTGTGTGTGTGTGTGTGTGTGTGTGTGTGTGTGTGTGTGTGTGTGTTGGGGGCAAATATGTTCTCAGCCAAGGGGCAGGAAATTGTATGTATCATGAAGCCCAGGCCACTTAGACAGCCTCTAGTAACTTGTAATCTTCACTGATGGGAAGGTGTCGTCCTAGCAAAGGCATGGAAAATCTCTTTTAGAAGCCACTTTGACCTTGGTTAAAACTTACAACATATCCTCATTCTGAAGGCTTGGAATAAATCAGAAAATAAATTATTTTGAAGCGATGATATAAATTATGTATGAGTATCAATTGAACACTCAAGTATAATGAGTTCATGGGATACAAGAGCATGCTTCTTTTGAGGTGCTGCAATACTGCTATTGTTAGGTTTGCAGCCCAGCTGACCTCTTAGAGGAAGCCTTTGTGTAATTTTGAAAAAGGCACCCCCACCCTTGCGGGTGATGCATCTCTGTGGGTACGCAGCTTGACAAGCAGAGCTTGGGCTGGAGCTTAGCTCGCCTTTGTCCTCTTGGCTGGATGCCTTTGTGCAATGCGCAAATTTCCTTCCCTAAGAGGCAGCCCAATTGCTATTGGAAATACATGCCAGCATAAAAGATTTAAGGGCTTGAAGTTCTTGTGTGTGTTGAGGACATCTGAAAAATGTAGAAGTGATCAGCTTCTCTTATTTCAACATGGAATTTAATCGCAAGGAATAAAGTGTCTGTCTGGAGAATAACATGAAAACAAACAGAGCTCTCATGATAGAGAACCGACAGCTTACCTTGGAATGTATGTCTCCTGAAGAAGCTTAGCTGGTGGAGCTGTCTTTCCCAAGCAAGTAGCAAACAGCCCAACACCCAGGGACTACAGATTTCAGAAGTGTCTCATTTTCTGCCTGCTGCAATGACACTGGGAATTTTGAAAACTATTGTGTTGGGGCAGGGATTTCCAACACTCTGTATCCCTCTAAATGGGCTGAAAATTGGTGGGCAAGTAGATATTAGCAATAAAAAGCACATAGATATTAATGTCCATTTTGTCTTGAAGAAGTCACTCCTTTCTGGTGCCTCAGCAGAGAGACAGAACCACAGGAGTCAGAGTCTCCAGAACAACATTTTCCTGTTTGTCCTGCTAACTATAAAGTCCTGGAGACTTTGTATAAAAGAAAGGGAGATGACAAATTTGGCCAGAGATATCAGGACTTAAGGAATGACATGACAACATAGATTTTCTTCTTGCTTTATATGATATTTTGCCCATGAGGGGCTGAACTTAAACATGGTACATTAATTGAACCGGCTGAGCAAATTTGAAGACATCCCACTATTTGAAATGTGGTATGGGTACTGCTGGGTTTTTAGCCAGATATACAACGGGAGTCAGGAGAAAAGAGCAGGGCCAAATGATTTACCTGAGTGCTACATAAGTAGGCAGTCTGAAAATGCTAACCGGCATAGACAACACCCTAAAACCCTCCATTCTCTTTCTAGCTATAGAGCAAGGAGAAAGGCTCTTAGTTATTATGCTTTAGATGAAAATGTCCCCCTAGAGTCTCATGTGTTCAAAGTTGAGGCCTACTCAGAAGGGGGTCACTGGTGGACATGACCTGAGGGGGTGTGGACATGTATGTTTGTGTCCCCAGCTCCTCCATTCTTTCTCTGCATCTTAACTGCCACAATGTGAGCAGCTTTCCCTGCCTTGCCTCCATGCCTTGGCATTTCTGCCTTGGAGCTGGCTGACCACGGCTTCAAACTATGGGTCAAAATACACTATTCCCCCTTTAAATTGGGAGTGTCAGATACTGTGCTTAGATGGAGAGTAGGGACTGTGATGTACTTACACCTGACCATATGGTTTAGAAGCCTTTGGAAATGGTTTGTGTGAGGAGTTTGGAAAGATTTGGAGACATTGGCTAGAGACACCTTAGAATACTGTAAGGAGAGCTTGATGTGCAATTCTTGTCAGAGCTCAAACTACAATGCTGATAGAGATGCAGACAGTGAAAGCCAAGTTCATAAGATTTCAGACAGGAAGGACTCTGTTGGAAACTGCTAGATGTCATGTGTGTTTAATTTGGGCAGAGAATTTGTCTACATCTTGTTCACGTCTTAAGATGTTGAGTGAAGCTGAGTTTATTTATTTATTTATTTATTTATTTATTTATTTATTTATTTATTTATGGCAGAACTAGGGATTGAACTCAGGCCCTTGAACTTATCAGGCAAGCACTTATTCTACTGAGCTATCTCTCTAGCCCCAAAGCTGAGTTTAAACAAGGTGGATTAATTGATCTGGCTGAAGAAATTTCAAGGCAGTCCAATATTCAAAGTGTGGCATGAATACTACTGGACTTTTTAGTCAGATATATAGTGAGAACCAGGAGAAAAATAGCAGGGCTTAGTGATTTTTAAAAGCTTACAGAATGGCCAGAAAGAAGTACCCACAAAGTTGGGCCATAGACAGCAGGATTGCTGAAGGACCTAGCATTAACAGTAAGGCAAGTATTTTTGGATCAGAAGAATAGGAAAGATGGCTTGAGGGGATCTCAGGAACCAATAAGACTCCACCAATCTCAGGTTCCAGGATGAAATAGGGAAACCTCCTTTGAAAGACTTTGCACTCTGAGAAGAGAGTTCAAGGTACCCTGCTTAGTTAGAGCCAGCTAGGGAAGTGAATCCTGAATTCAGCCCATCCAAACAGGAGGCCTCTATAAGCATGGTCCATAGGAGTGTATATATTGGTAAAGATGGTGGAAGATCACAGCATCATTCATGTGCTACTTCTTTTCATGCATGCAAAATGCAAGTATTGGGTCATGTAGGCTTCCACCTGTATTTCAAGGGAAGGCCTGGGAGGACAGGAAATGTGCCCCTCAGAAGACAAAGCACAAAGCTGTGAAACTGAAGCTCAAGATGCAATGGAGCCGGGCGTGGTGGCGCATGCCTGTAATCCCAGCACTCGGGAGGCTGAGGCAGGAGGATTGTTGTGAGTTTGAGACCAGCCTGAGCTACAAAGTGAGCTTAAAGCCAGCCTGAACTGCATAGCGAGACCCTGTCTCAAAAAGACAAAAAAAAAAACAAAAAAAAACAAGATGCAATGGAGACTCCCAGAAGTTGGAGAGCCAGGAATGTGCAATGTCTTATGAAGAAAATCACAGGCAGTGAGCAAATCGAGCCCAAGAGAAAGGCCAGGTGACCTGTAAATGGCAATGATGTAAGAGCAGGAATGCTCAAGCCCTTTGAAATTCACATCTTACCACAACTTGCCCTGAGTACTATTCATACAGCTGCAAGACTTGATGCCTTGTTGGGTTCTTATCTTGCTTTGGTTGATTCCTTTTTATCTCTCTAGTTCTCTCTTTTGGATTGGGAA
Organism: Ctenomys sociabilis; assembly: GCA_004027165.1. Taxonomy (NCBI): domain Eukaryota; kingdom Metazoa; phylum Chordata; class Mammalia; order Rodentia; family Ctenomyidae; genus Ctenomys; species Ctenomys sociabilis. The sequence continues at coordinate 19,102 of PVKA01001708.1, forward strand.
CAGTTACTCTGTGCCACTGTATATGAGAAATATTTAACTTGCTATCTTATTTTTACAGGGGTCTATACCTAAGAGGGCTGGGTGAGAAGTCTTAAGTATGAGAGACTTTAGACTTGGATGTTTCAGCAATGGTAGAACTAGAAAGACCTTAGCAACTCTTAGAGATTGTAAGTGCATTATGCACAGAGTGTGATGGGACATATATTTTGGGGGGGGCTAGAAGTGAGATGTCATGCTTTAGGTCTAAAATGTCCCACCAAATTCTCATGTGTTTAGAGGAGCATCTGTTGGGAACAGATGGGTCACTGGGACTGTGACAGGGGAGATATGATCCTTTTTTTCTAATTGATGCATTTGGTACAGGGTCTCACTATGCGGCTCAGGCTCACAAGGAGGCTCACAGGAGGCTGTCTGCAGCCTCTCCAGCAATGGAATTACAGGAATGCACCACCATGCCCAGGAGTTACTATTCTTTTCCTTGCTTCTTCCCTTCTCTCTCTGCTTCCTGGCCATTGTGACATGAGCAGCTTTTCTCTGTCCTGCACCCCTGCTATACCATGTTCACCTTAGATCTGGTCAACCGCGCACTAATATTGTGGACCTTTAAGTTGCAGGTGTTGGCTATGTTGTCACAGCAATTGGAAAGCTGACTGATACACTGGCAAAGCGTCACTTTTAGTACAGCTGCTCTATGCTAGCCAAATGCCACAGGAAAAAAAAATGTGACTTACCTGTACCCACAAGAGCGAAGACAGAGTGGGAAGCATAGGCACCCTTGCCCAGCTCTGGCAAGTTGCCTCTCTTCCCATCTGTTATGGTTTGTGCCTACGCATTCCCCCCAAAGCCTCAATTGTGGGGAGGCTTCTAGAGCTCGTGATGAATTCTTGATCCAATGCTAGGATTATGGGTGTGAGTGCTACACCTACCCTGGGGCAGATAATCTGCATACAAAGGTAAGGAGGGGCGAGGCTACTAGCCCCTCCCTTTGCTCTCAGCTGTTCTTCCACTTCCATGAGACACTGCCCCCCACCATGCACCACTGTGCTATTCAGAGCCAGCTGAGTATGGGCTGAAATCTCCACTAATTAAGTAAACCTTTCCTTCCTTAAATTTGGGTGTCAGGTATTTTGTCTCAGAAATAAGGAAAAAGTAACTAAGACACCATCCAACCCTCTGATGTTAGAGGATTCCAAATAGGGAAGCAAAATTTACTTATTTCAGATAAGAGCCCACCTCATATACTCACTCATATAAGAACAGAACCAGAGAGTATTTCAGTCTTTGCAATCATACTGTGATGATTACTCTGCATTTGCAATGCTAAAGTACCCACAGTCAACACATAAACAGATAAAATTTTTAACTCATGAACATGAACAAGAAAAAGAACAAGGAGGGCCAGCCAAATAGCTCAGCAGATTAAAGTGCCTGCAAGCAGGTACAGGGGCTTGGGGTTCAATTCCTGGGTCTGCCATGCTGGCTCTGCCCCCAGGGTGAGCTGAGATGGGGATTGAAACTGGGCATGGTGGCATGTGCCTGTAATCCCAGTTCTTGGGAGGCTGTAAACAGGCAGAGTCTGATCTAGTAGTGAGATCCTAAACACCCTGTAGACCCTTCCCTAAAATATAAAAAAAGAAAGAAAGAAAGAAAGAGAGAGAGAAAGAAAAGAAGAAAAAAGAAAAGAAAAGAAAAGAAAAACAAGGAAAAGAATCTCAATTTAAGTGAGAAGAAATTATCAGGGCTGGGGAGACAGCTCAATAGAATAAGTGCTTGCCTGGCAAGCACAGGGTCCTAAGTTCAATCCCCAGTACCATAAAAAAAAGAAAGAAAAGGAAAAGAAATAATCAACAGACTCCAAAAGCAAGATTATACAAATGCTAGAATTATTAGACAAAGACTTGAAAAACTACCATCATTAAAAACATAGCTTTAACAAATAAGTACAACACACTTGAAACAAATGAAAAAATTAGTAACCCCAGACAGCCTCAGGTTCCCCTGGGTACACAGCTTTGAGCCCTGAAGGACATACCCGAAGAGGTGCTTTGTTTTATTTCTCTAATTCATAACTCAGCTTGCCTGTAAGGAAGTCCTGGGAGCAGAAGAGACTTCTCAAAGTCAGGTCGCCTTTTCCATTGTAGATATCCAGCAATGAGAAAACAGCTACACTATCAGAGGAGCCTATAGTGTTTAGAAATGGGTTTCAAACTTTGGTCCTGGCTTTTGATTTATCATGGTGAGATGTACAGTTCATCTTGGCCACTTCCTATATACCAGATGAAAGTCAAAGAATCCTACAATGGGCTAAAGACGTTGCAAATGAGCAGTATGTTTTAAGAAGGGAAGAAAGTATAGATAGCTCAGAGGTCTAAGCTCCTGCCCGGCAGGCACAGTTTGACCCTCCCATACAGCATGCCACGCCTGCCCACCAGGCATGCTTGGCCTTCCACTGAAATCGGACGAGGGGCACACATCTGTAATCCCAGCTCTGGGAGGCTGAGACAAGAGCACCATTATGAAGCCAAGCTGTGTAGTTGTAGTGAGACACTGTGCCAAATACATAAGCAAATAATTTTTAAAATTAAATAAAGGGAAGGAAAATATCCAACAGTGGCTATTCTCTCAACAGAAACAAAGGAGGACTATAATACTAGCGCAGGACTAAAGATGATGTCTGATGTGCACACATGGGCCAGAAGAGCCTTTTGGGTGTGTAAGGGAGAGTGGTTCTTCATCTCTTGATCCCCCCAGAGGGAGAGGTATGGCCCCAAAGCATGTTACTGAGGAAGAAATGCATGGAAAGAGAGTAACAGTCATTAACAATATCATGTTGAGTAACTGCAGCCTTGATTTCAACAAGATGTAATTGAAGCTAAATTAAATGGATATAGAACCCATTTTGGAGAACAATTCCTAATTCTCTAAACTCTGGCTTGCAAGAAGGAAGGGACCAATTTATAAAGACATCCTTGTCCCAGGAAAATTGTTTTCTATGCCCTATCTGCTGTAAGGGAAGGGATCCTGGCCAGCCAAGGAGTACCACTGAGAGGAGGAGAAAGAAGCATGGAGACCAGCTGCCAGCCACACAGCAGGAGCCCAGCAATGGGAGCATCTAGCTGTAAAGTCAGGGTTACGCAGTTTGCAGTCTTGGGAGAAGACTTTTGAGACACATTGTTCTGTTACCTGCTAAGATAAGGAATGCATCACAATGTCATTGTGATTTTTTACGAAATCATCATCGTATGATTTTTTACGAAAAAAAAAAAGATGCCTGATACAATAGCTGTTCTTATAATGGGGAATAAAGAAATATATTAAGAAACCTGTTAATTATGATAAGGTGAGCATGGTCATACAGGAAAAGGAGGAAAATCCAGCTGTCTTCCAAAGCCAGTGAGTAGAAGTTGTTTATAAATATACTAACATAGTTCCATTTCTAGGGCAACAGAGGCACTGTGGGATATCATTTGATTTGTCAATCAAAACCAGATATTCAGTATGAATTACAAAAGCTTCAAATTAGTCCAGACACCTAGGATCCAAGTGTTGGATACAGCCCTTTCTGTGTTCAACAACTGGATACAGAGGAGGATCAATAGCTGTTACAATTGGCAGTGGTATGTCACCCAAATAATAGAAAATCCAAACATAATCAAGGAAAGCATTCCTGTTTCAAGTGCAAGAAGTCTGGACACTGGATGCATAACTACACCCAGCCAAGGCCTGGACCCTGCTCCAGGTATGAGGCAGACAATGTGGCTGACTCAGGACACCAGGGGGTTGACTATCCCTGCTTCAGTAGAAGGGCAAGGGTAGCCAAAACCCTCATATTCTTCTCTGAAAATTGAGCAGGTCCAAGGGCACCAACAATGCCTCTACCCATGGATAGGACTACTTCCTGTGAGAAATGTTGGGCAACTTGAGGTGTCAAAGGTGAGCCAATTTTAATATTCATTGATATAGTCTGACAAAAGCCAGAACAGATCTTATCTGTTAGGACTACACCAAGTCTTGATGACCAATTAGCTAAAAGATGAAACCTGCTGCATGGTATAATATGAGGACAAATTTAGGTATGCCAGTAGTTACACAACTAAAAGACCCAAGCTGATTTCTGAACTGAAATCAGTACCCAATCAAGGAGACATGTAAAGTCCTCCAACCTCTCATAGGCAGGTTTCTCAGCTATGGCCTTCTGAAGCCTTGTCAGTCCCTTTGCAATACTCCCATTCTCCCTATAATAAAGCCTTTAGGAAATATACGACGCTACAAGACCTCTGCCTCATTAATGAGGATGCTATCCCAGTCCACCCTCCGATAGTAGGTCCATATACATTCTTTCTTAAGTTCTAGGAGACACTAATTAGTTCTCAGTCTTATATCTCAAAGATCTATTCCATTATGCTATATCCTGTTTGTCTTTGAAAGGAAAAATCTCATTTCAAGGGAAAAGCAATTATATACTTAGTTCTCCCACAGGGGTTTAGAGATAGTCCTCACATTTTTACTTGAGCACTAGAGAAATAGTTAATGAAAATACCACTTAAACAAGAAACCATCCTACAGTTTGTAGATAATATTCTTTTTTATTTATTATCACTTTTTTTTGGTGGAACTGGGGATTGAACTCAGGCCTTTGTACTTGCCAGGGAAGTACTTACTCCACTGAGCCATCTCCCTGGCCCCAATAATATTCTAATTTTCAACCCAACTCAAGAGTTTTTCCAATCATAACACTACACAAATCCTCAACTTTCTAACTAAGAAGAGATATGAAATCTCTCAAAAGAAAAGGTCCAGACATCCCTCCAAAAGGTTCAGTATTTGAAATATATTCTTGTACCTGGGAAATAAGTTGCCTAGGGAATGTTTCCAGGCTCTAATTTTGGGACTCCTGCCATCAAACAACAACGTGCCTTCCAGAGAATGACCAGTTTATACCTGATCTACATAGCTAACTCTGGACTAATGGAAAAGCCTTTATATGAAGGTGTCAAAGGCCCTGACGCTGTATCCCTACAATGGAAAAAAGTAAATGGCAATGCCTTCAAAGAAATGCAGCATGCGCTTACTCAGTCTCCTGTGGGGGACCACCTGAGCAGCTCTCCTTGAAAGAGCAACTGTCGCCATGTTGACTGAGCCCAACCCTATTTCCTTGCATTGTTATGTACAGAGCTGGCTAGCACTTGTTTATCCTCAATTGGCCTTAAGCAATGTGTATTGGCCTAGCAGAGGTGCTGGTGAGTCTTGGAAGATGGCTTGCATGTTTCCCTGGTAACCTACACCTGCTGCTCTTTAATATGAGCTGGGTCTCGGTCCAGACAGGACAATGCTCTACAACACCAGCTGGGATTGAGCCTGTAGACAGAGTATGACTTCTTGGGACTTGAAAGACTACATCAAAGCTGAAGCACCAGACCCTCCAAAGCATTCAATAGATAAAGCAGATCACTATCCCTGCATATCCTCTCTGCATATGGCAGAGGTAAATGTGCGCCACCCACCTAGCTCAGCTCACAATAGTCACCTACTTCCCACAATTTTCAGTCAATCCTCCTCAAGTCACTCCCCCCCTGAATAAAAACTGGAGGAGGCCCTGGATCACTCTCTGGTTCTGGAAAGCTATCTTCATAGCTGGACTTAGAGCCCTTCAACTTCCCAGTGATTGAAAATATAATTTAGTGTCTTTATTTTTGCCATGGATTGCATTGAAAGTGGTATATTGGAATCAACTTGATGGGAATTCAATAACATAACTTTGGGATTACAAATATTGGCTTCTTGGACTGAGACAAGGAACTGGAAATGATTCCTATAGGATCCAGCACTGGGAATACCTGATGTAAGAAAAGTCTTCTTCCTCTATGTATCACAAAAGAGAGGAATTGCTTTGGGTGTTTGGCCCAAAGGCTGGGACAAAAATTCCACCCAGTGCCATACTTTTCAAAAATATTATATGAGGTAGCCTTCCTTCCTGAGAGCGTAGCAGCTACAATTATGCTAACAGAGAAAGATACAAAATTAACTTTAGGATAGTGACTAGAATAGGTTAAGGCTATTCTAGAGCCAAAAGGCTACTTGTGGTTAACAGGGTAATGGCTTACTAAATCTCACACCATGCTCTTAGACACCCATGAGGTTAATACAGAAACTTGCACTACTCCTAATTTTGCCTTATTGATGCCTACAGATACACAAGTTAACCACTCTAGTGAAGAAGTGATCTTCCAGATTTATGCAAGTAGACAGTATCAGTGACCTATCTCTCTAGGACTTTGGGATGTGGTTCACTGGCAGAAGTAGTTCTATCCAAGAAGGATGTCAAAGGTAGGTTATATAGTTTTCAGTTCACCAACAGGTCTCTGAAGCAAAACATTCTTGAGGGACCTGTGTTTAAAAGGCAGAACTAATGGCTTTTACTCAGGAAATAATATTCTGAAAGGGAAAAAAGATAAATATAAATATAAGCCTTTATGGTGTTACATGCATATGCAGCAATCTGGAAAAAAAATTGTTAATTAACTAACAAGCAACCATCTATAAAGTACAAGCAGGATGTTCTACAGTTCCTACAGGCAGTGTGAAGTTGGAGATTGATCACATATGCAGGCCAACCCCAAGAGCACAGAGTGTCCAAGGTGAGCCATGTAAACCAGCTATTTTAGCCCCAAGAACACAGAGAGCCTGAGGCAATTCAAGCAAACAAGTGAGTAGGCAGAGAGCAGTCTTGTGACATCAACCTGCACAATGTATAAATAAATGTGCCCCATCAGGACAGAAACAGGTCCACCTGACTTGGCTTTCTGCTTTCTGATGTCTGTCTTCATTTCTTCATCTTCCACTGTCTGCCTTCTGGGAAGTTTGCAAAGTGTGCTAGATGTGACACAGCAGTCCATATTCTCAAGCAGGTCACAGGCATGCAATGTAAAGGACACCAAAGAGATATCTGAAGTCTCCTTGGAAATCTAAGGGCTGAGGGAAACATAATGGGTAGTCTTACAACCCTTAAGACTTGAGCCTTATTACCAGTTCGTAAGGAACCAGTCTATACACTACAGAAAGATAAATGGGCCTTAGCACAAGGGGGAATTAAAAAGGGATTCTTGGTATTTACAAAACAAAGCACTCCTTCGTTAAGGGACAAGGGGGCTCAGCAGATTAATGCACCTGCAAGCAGGCACAGGGGCAAGGGGTTTGATCCCCAACACTGTCGTGAAACCCCCACCCCTGAGGCATGTTGAGATGGCAATTGAGATTGGGCATGGTGGTGTGCCTATAATCCCAGCTTTTGGGAGGCTGTAAACAGGTGGATCACTATTAGTCTTATCTAGTAGTGAGACCCTGAACACCCTGTGGACCCTTCCCTAAATTACAAAAAAAAAAAAAAGTGGGGTGGACAGTGAAATGCTTTTTTTTTTATTAAAAAAAAAAAAACTTTTTATGATTCTTTCCAAAGAAAGAAGAGATGCTTGCTACCTTGGAAATGCTCACTTTAATTTTTATAGGTCTAAGACTAATGGCAACCACCTGACAGGTCTGCAAAGCTTGCTCACTCTGTGCCTACAACCCTGGCAAGCCCAACAGAACATGTACAGAGGAGAGGAACATAATCTGCAGACGACTGACAATTAGACTTTACCACATGTGGAGGATTTAAAGAGATACTGCTCTTAATTGAAACTTTATGTGCTGTATTGAAGCCTTTCCCACCCATTCAAAAAAGGCTACTATAGTAGTCAAGGTGCTTTTAAAACAAATTATCCCAAGATTTGGAATATCTCAGCCTCTCCGGAATCACAAGACATCTTTTTTTTCTTAACCTCCCAAAGGACTCAGGGAGCGGCAAAGGCTTTAGGAATAAAGTGCCATCCACAGTCTACTTGGAGACTTTGGCCTTCTGGAAAGACAGAGAGCCAACCAGACCCTCAAGTGGGCTCTGGAAAAGCTTTTCCAAGAGACATCTTAGTACTGGTTTCCATTACTGCCATACCTCTCAGGAGGGTTCAAAGAAACACACCCAAAATTGGGCTAAATATACATTTTTCAGATCTTATATGGGAGGCCATTTCTATCCTTTGATATGGTAGTAGACTGAGTTTGAGAGACTCTTACAATATCTTATTAATGCAGGCCAATTACAACAGGCATCCAAATACATGGGAAGAGTACTACCCGCCCCTGGCCCAGGGAGACCACCTAGTGTCCACCCCGGAAAACAAGTGCTCATAAAAACTTGGAAAGAAGGGTCTCCTACACACCAATTAATACCAAAATTGAGGAACCTGTTCAGTGATCCTTGCCACATCGACCACAATAATGTGGCAGAGGTAGATGAACTAGATTCATCTTTTTAGGAGAAAGCCAGTCCCAATGGAACTGTCTGAAGACAAAGAGGTAAAAGCTAATCCCATGAGTCTCTGGAGGACTTGAAACTTCAACAAAGGAAGACTGGTGCTGCTATAGGTAAGTAAACAAGTCCTTGGTAAGATCCTAAGATCATGGCCCTCTAGATTCTTCATAATTTATCTGGCACCCCTTTCTGAAATAATCTCCTGCACAGGAAGCATGAAAGTATGACCTGCTCCTCACATTTGGGCTAATAACAAAGTTTCTTTCTCACATCCAACAGGCAGCTCAGTGGTCAGTAACTCTTGTGTTCTAACAGTTTTTCTCTTCAACCTAGCCATTGAGCTACATAATCCCCAGTAGGTAGGTTCTACAACCCTTCCAGCCAGAAGTAGATATAATAAAGAGACCATCACTCTCTCAGCACCCATAAAGAATTATGAGATATGTGTTTCTCAGAGGAAAAAGACAAGAAGATACAGGGTCAAGAAAACTAGCTGGGAAAGAAAGCAGACAAGATACTGAGATGCATGCACAAAACACTTCTTAGAACCCTGTATGTGGACCTCTTATGAGAACTTGAGTGGGGATTTGACAGGATAACCAAGATATGATGCACATGAGAAATATAAAAAAGGGACAATTGCCATAAAGTGTTCACTGTCACACCTTGTCATGGTTGCCCACCCCATGCAGAAGGGTGAATTATTCCCCCCTCTTCTCCTTGGTTCAAATTTGCTCTGCACAACACTTATTTCCTTTACCATCTAATTATTTTCCTACCTTTAATAAATATGAAACTTTGCCAGCATTTATATTTACTTTGTTCAATTCTTTGTTCAGAACAGAAAGGACCTAGACATAATCTTTTAAAGGAGACTCCAGCATGTTTCAAAAAATAAAAAAGAACTATGAATGTAGCTTGGTAGTACAGCACCCCTGTGTTAGATCTCCAGTCCTAGAAGAACACATTAAGCTATGAACTTCTTGACCCACAAGAATAAAAAATAAAGAAGAAAATCAGGGGCCAGGGAGATAGCTCAGTGGAGTAAGTGCTTCCCTGGCAAGTGCAAGGGCCTGTCAATCCCTGGTTTCACCAAAAAAGAAAGAAAAAGAAAATCAAAACGTCATCGAGTTAATCTCCTCTCTCTCCTTCTCTTTCTGATCCAGGAGATAAAATCAAGTGCTTCCTTTGCATATACTAGGCAAACACTCTACCACCAAGCTACATTCTAAGACTTTTACTGTGAGACCAGGTCTCACCAACTCGCCAAGGCCGACTTCCAACTTGGAGTTCTCCCGACTGGATGACCTAAGGAGCTAGAATCATAGGCACTCAGCTACATACCTTCAGCTTTTTAGCTTTCTCCCATCCAAATGAGTTTTTGCCTTTTAGCATTTCTCTGAGGCTTTCCTCTCCACTCCCAACCTCATTTGATTACAAGAACGTTGAGAACAGGCTGTAATTGTCAGGGTATGCTCAGTTGTTCTCTCGTTGTACTCACAAGGGACAATCTGGGAAAGCTTTTAGTCCTCTCCAAGACATTCTGACCTGAATCTGATAAGGCCATGGCAATTAGCTTGATTTTACTTTTTGGCATCTTCTTCAGATTCTTAGTTCTCTAAAGTGGTGTTTTAAAACGCTAAGGCTTCAGTGTGGCTAATTATGTTGAATTATAATGATGTAATAAATATTGGGTATGATAAGAGACATATCCTCTTATTTGACTTGCCAACTAAATTGGAGTTTGGCAGTAGTAGAAAGGGTACTCTCTGCACTGTGCCTACCACATGCTTCTTAAAACATGCTTGGGGGTAGGAAGCAAAATGCAGTCAGTAAAATAAAACCTGATTAGCCCCATGTGCCCTGCAGAGCTACGTCTCAGTGGTTAGACCGTGTTTTACTTCATGATGCACCAGCAAATTAGGTATGCCCTATTCGAAAAAGTTTACTTTTTTATCATGAAATATTAACCATAAGTTATTTAGGTGTTACTTTTATCCAAGCTAAGATGATGTAACATCTTAGTGAAATTACCTATGGTTTACTGAGCATAGAAAAATTGGAATGGAATTCCAAAGGAAGACTAAAAACGAAGAGGGATAAAATTGAGAGGCCAAAGATAAGACAAACATGTCTCTGTCACCCATGTGGCAAGAAAACAGCTATAGAGAACAAAAGATCTTAAGCCCAAACTTTTCCGGAAACAAATTAAGTTCCTTTAACATCAAAAATATTTCTACTTACTAAAAGCACCAACCTTTCTCAACATGCAAGCAAAATAGTTGACTAATCAAAGTACAAATCAAGAACACCTCTAACGCTGGGGCTGTACCTTGGCAGAAGATTGCCTAGCACATGTAAGGTCCTGGGTTGGATCCACAGCACTTCAAAAAAGCAAACAAAAAAAAACCTACCTGGCAACATCTCTTTTTTTTTGTTTTGTTTTGTTTAATGTACTTATTTGGTACAGGGTCTCACTATGCAGCTCGGACTCATGGTGATACTATTTTCAGCCTTCCTAGCCCTAGGATTAGGTCTTGGTAGCTGGCTCAGCATGCCCAGGGGAGGGGCTGGCACTTTAGCAGATGCAGTGATTAAACCCGCCCCTGGGTTTGCCTAAGTAGGCACTTAGCCTGCTGAGCTATCTCATCGGCCCTGGCAATATCATTTTTATTATTTCTGCTTTTGTTTTTACTTTTTCTCCTAGTCATGGGTCAGACTTTGTGGTTTTTAAATTTAGTGGTGGAGAACCAGGCATGGTGGTGCACAGCTGTAATCCAGCATTCAGCAGGCTGAGACAACATTTTGAGGCTAGCCTGAACTTTAATAAAGATGCTGTCTCTAAATCAATGAGTGAGTAAACATAATGATGGCAGTGACCAAACTCGGCCTCACACATACAAGTGAGACAGGGTCTAAGTAAATCACCCAGACTAACCTTGAAGTTACAATCCTCTGACTCAGTCTCAAATTTGTTGGGGGAGGGTGCATGTTCATTAAGATCTCCTGATAGCTCTGAATATTCCAAAAAAAAATCTGTGGCCTGGATAGATGGACATCAAATGTCCCTAAACCCTGTGTGAATGCCTCAGCCTGTTCTTAGCCATGGGGCTTCACACTTTTTTTTTTGGAATTCAGTGGCTGTTACATTGCATATTGTTGTTCAGATTACCAGATTAAACCGCAAAATTAAGACAAAAAGTTATGAAAAATGAGAAAAAAAATTTAAGCATCAACTGCTCCTTTCAATAAAACCAGCAGAAATGAGTATAATTATACAAGCTATCCTGTATGTATGTATGTGTGTGTGTGTGTATATATATATATATATATACATATATATATAATTTCCCTCCTTTTCTTTTCCTAATCGTAGTTATTCGTCCTCTTTGAACAGTTTCTTTCCCTTTCATGGTATCTATTATCTTTTAGATTTCCTTTACTTTTTCAGATTCTTACACTAGCAAGACAATATGGTGTTTACACATGCAGGTCTGACTTATTTCACTTATGAGTATGGTCTCTGGTTATATCCATTTGGGGTTCTAGTCTACACATATTAAGGAATGTGAGGTTTGGAATAATAAAGGATCAAATTCAGTCTCTTGTAAATAAAGCAAGCGCTCTACCACTGAGCTACATCCCCAAATACACCAGAGTATCCAGCCGCAGAATCAGGAAGCTCCTTGTGGAAACATCTGGGGCTCTTTCCTGTGTAGTTTGCACTTTCTCCAGTACTTTTACAATCTTACCCACTTCTGCCTCTCCAAACTTCCTTTTTATTTAAATGTATCAGTTATTTAATTAGATTCTTAGTAAGAAATTTAGAACATTAATTCATGAAGATAAATTCCATTTGTCAGAGCAAAAACAGATCACAGTAGCCCCGGAGCTGACGAACAGCTTTGATTTTTGCTAAAATCTGAGTCCACCGCTTTCTGATCCACCTTGCACTACTCTGAAATCTGGTATCTTTCTTTCTCAGTGTCGAAGATCTCACTCTCCTGGTGTCTGGAATTCCACACTTTCTTGTAGGAGACTCTTCCAGGTCTCAGCCCAAGAAACCAATATTTGTAATCCCAAAGTTACGTTATTGGAATTCCATCAGGTTGATTCCAATCCATCACTTTCCATGCATCCCACGGTGAAAATGAAGACACTAAATTATATTCTTAATCATCAAGGAGTCCAGGGGCTTTCTGGAACCAAGAGAGCGACCCAGGGCCTCATCCAGTTTTTATTCAGGGGGGGGGGTGGCTTGAGGAGGATTGACTGAGAATTGTAGGAAGCAGGTGACTACTGTGAGCTGAGCTAGGTGAGTGGCCTACATTTACCTCTGCCATATGCAGAGAGGATATGCAGGGATAGTAATCTGCTTTATCTATTGAATGCTTTGGAGGGTATGGTGCTTCAGCTTTGATATAGTCTTTCAAGACCCAGGAAGTCATAGCCTCTATGTCAAGGCTCAGTCCCAGGTGGTGTCGCGGATCATTAACTCTACCATCCTATCTCCACCCGGCTCACATTAAGGAACAGATTTACCACAGAAACACGCATGCCACCTTCAAAATCACCAGCACCTCAGCTAGACCAATACACATTGCTTAATGCCAATTGAAGGATAAACAGAAGTCTGCCAGATCCCTACATAACAATATGAGGAAATAGGATCAGGCTCAGTCAAAATGGAGACAGTAGCTCTAGCTCTTCTTTCAAGAAGAGCTGCTCAGTGGCCCTCCACAGCTTCTTCTCCAAACATCTCTTCATTTGAGTAACATTGCCATAGTGCTTAGATTTCCTCTCCCCTGTCAAGAGACTGCAAATTGCTTCAATCGGGTTTCCAGAGTTAGGAAATAAATGCAACATATTCTTACAGAAATATCCTCTCAAATTTTTTGTTGTAATTTGAAATTTGTATGTTTTAAATAAATATCTTGTATTTCATCTAGTCATCTTTCTTCTAGGCAGACAATCAGAACAATTGTGGGACTCATTTCAGTGTTTTTTTGTTTTTTTTTTTTCTCTCAGGAATCCAAATCTTGAAACTTCTACCATCTCAATGTTAGAAAATATTATTTTTTATTTTTTGCCCCCTGTTCCCACCCCCTCAGCATCAGGAATTGAACTCAGGGCATTTGTAGTTAACTACATCAGATTATTCTTTTTTAAAGACAGGGTCTGCTAAATTTCTCATGTTGAGTTTCAATTTACAATTATCCTGCTTCAACTTCCAGAGTGCTGGGACTCACAAAGGGCTAAATTTTTCTTTCTTCACTTGTGCTAGAAGTTGTGTGCCTATATACATATATATATTGACTAGTTTCCTAGTGGTTTCACAGCTGGAATTCCTAACAATTACTCCTTGGCTAGAAATCAAGGTCTATAATGCATCTTTACATTCAAAGCAAACAAGAAATACGAGAGCTGATCTTTCTGGAACTATTCAGGGAAAAAATAAATACATCCTTTGTCTTCATCTTGGGGTTTACTCAGTTACCTGAGTGACACAGAGCTAACTCAGAACTCAGAGCACCTGCCTAGCAATCAGTTTATATTTGATATGACCATTTCTCTTTTGCTTTGTGGGCTCAGTGGGCTTTCATCATTCCTCATTTTTGGCTGCTTTAAGAGTTGAGTGGACAGAGGTGACCTCTGCAGCAACTACAGGCCAATGACTGGACCATTTTCTTAGGGGAAAAGAAGTTGTCCTGAAGAATGGCTGTTTCTGATTCTGGTGCTTGATCCTCAGACCACATTAATCTGGTTGTCACAAAGAAAGGAACATCTCTTACAAACGGATGTAATTTGTATTTCCTAATCATCATAAACAAGGAGATACCATGATTCTGTGTAGCAGACTGAAGAAAAATTATCTTAAAAAACTGTCATCATAATTCTTACGGTGCTTCAGTCTGTATCATCCAGAAAGTGGATGAAATTACATATGCAACCCTTACTGTATTGGCGAGTCATAACCATCAGGCAGAAGAAGAAGCAAGAGCCTTCGCATGGTGATACAGTTCTTACAGCTCTGAGGGGATCCAGAAAGAATCCCTAGAATGGGTCTTGACTGCAGCATGGCTGTGAGAAAGGCTGGTCAGGTCCCCAGGAAGTCCCTGATGGGGGTTCTGCAGAGAGGTCTCATATGAGGGAAAAAACCATCCATTCTAGTACACTGGCCCTGTCACCACAAGCCTCCAATCCTTCAATAAAATCTTACATAGGTTCAAATGTGTGGGAGCTTTGTGTATGTGTAAATCAAGGAAAAAGCCTATAATTCTATCACTGGCTAAAACACAAAACAGGGCCAATTTTTACACAGAAAAAGACAAATCATAACAAATAATTCTATGGGAACAGTAGGATGGACACTGCTGAGCACACTTCAGGAATTCCCAGAAACCATTAGCCACTGCCAAACCAGAGGTGTGTGCAGGGATCTGAAATAGTGTTGAGAACCAATAAGAAATGGAAACTTATATTGCTCTTCTGGGTTTTCCTGTTTCTTATCTTTTATGAAGCTTTTAGTGCAATCTTGCTAATATCTCTTTTCTATTTCAGCGTACCTCTGTTAGAGATGATAGGGTGTGGCAGAGCTGGCTCAGAAGAATGGAGTGTGTCAATTACAAGATCCCAGGAAACTGCCACGACCCTGTATGAAGACCTTCTTGTGAGCTGTTAGTCGGAAAGATGACACTTTAAAAAAAAAAAAAAAACAGGCTTCACAGGGAGCCACTGTCATAAGCTGCCATGATAGCCCATGCTGTTTCTCAGCTGTGCAGCGTGTACTGTTTTTCCTTTTGGTTTTTTGAGACAAGAGTCTTGCTATTGTAAGCCCAGGCTGGTCTTGAGTGCATGGCAATCACCCTACCTCAGCCTTCTGTGGAATTACAGGCATGCAGTGCCGTGTCAGGCCACAGTATGCACTTTTATTCTTTGCTTTTCTCCTTTTTTTTTTTTGCCAGGGAAATGCTTATTCCACTGAGCCATCTCCCTGGCCCCTCCTTTTTTCCTTTTCTCTGCACAGCTGGTTTCTTCTGTATCATTTCACCCTTCACTTCTGAAGTCAACTTTTTTTGTCACTGTTATAGACTGGCCTCATCTAATTCTTTGTTCCTGGAAAAAAGGGCCTGGAATACTTTGAACGGATATTGTATTTCTAAAGGGACTTCTCAGTAACACCTCCACTACAGCATAAAATGACTTGCATGATCTATCACACTGAATCACACTCATTAGGACAAACAGAGGCAAGTACAATCTTACACATTTTTGCCCATTCCCTAAATATGTTGTTTTACATCTAACTAGTCTGTTAGCACTGCTTCCATCAGTACATCTTACCGCCTACATAACTATGTGCTTCAGACCTGGAAAATCTTTTCTTTTATTCCAATTAGTGCTTTGAAGCTTACTATTTAAATAACAATCTCTATTTTTCCTCCATAATTCCTTTTTTCCACATGTCCTATCTCAAATCTTTCAAAGAGCCAGTTAGTTAAGGTGGGTATTAGACTGCAACCTATTTTCCCATAAGGACAGTGGGGCTTAAAAAACATCCCTTAGTAGCTGTTTCACCAGAACCTGAACTCATGTTTCCTGCTCCAAGGCCTGCTCCGCCCCCCTGCATTTTTAAGGGTCCTAACATGTAGGTCTAAATATTCCATAATCCAGCAACTCTGGGAATTATAAATACATTTTAATAACAGTATCTTTGTAGATCTTCCAGAAGCCCTACCTGGGTAAAAGATTGGAGTGTAAATTTTTAGTTAAGGGATAGGCAGAGAATGGTAGCAACATCTGAAATTAGGTCACTCAGGACTGGACAAACAGAAATTTGATCTCCCTTGATAACACGAAAGGCCTCTGAGGATCCAACCTCAGCTTTCCCAATGGGGACACCTGGGAGTGCCCCAGTCTTAGTCACTCTTTGGTTAAACACTGCTCCCTTCATTGAAATTCCACCAAATCTCATATACCAAAAGAAAGTTCTCAGAAGGAATAGAAGTGTAGAGGTGAAAGGTTTCCTCCTGAAATAGCAAGCAGAGGGTTTGACACCCTATTGACAGCAACAATGGAGGTTTGTCCAGCTGTCACACTGGTTTTTCTCTAAATACAAAAAAACCAAACTGTTATAACAGAAAAGGATGGGGCTTTACTTTTATTTTGAAAAGGGGTCTTGATATGTTATCCAGGCTGATCTCAAACTGACAGGGTATCTACAAAGTAAGAAACTGGACCGTTTTAATTACAGCATTCCAAGGAATCAGTGTTCTCTGAAAATTCACTGGCAAACTGGCACAGTTTCTACAAGAAAAACTTTCTCTAAAAATTATTTAGAAGGTATTTCATAGCCTAACATTCTCCTTTGTTAGACATACATCTACCTATGGAGCATATAAAACTTACATTTTGTATTTTAGAACACTAAAAGTACTCTCATTTACTCTAGAATTATTTAATCTTCAAAAATATCCCTAAGGTCAACAGAGATTATTTTGTTTGTCTCAGGTCTTTTTTGAGCAAGGCTGTGAATAAAAATTTCTGGGAAACAATAGATGGATCTTCAACAGCTATTGTTACAATTTCCTTTTATTAACATTCGATCATTATTTTTTGCTTGCCTCAATGCCAAAAAAGAATCCAAATGTAACTAAAATAAGGGCTTAGACGGTACTAAAGATACCAGATACTTCCTCATAATAATCTCATCAATAGCTTTTTTTTTAGTATTTTAAATAAGGTTTCAATTATTTATCCATATTCAAATTAATTATTACATGTGCTCAATGCAAATCATGAATTGCATATGCTCCCCTTCAGTTTCTCATATTTGTAATGAGTCACTGAGAAGCTTCTGTCCCAATACTGGCAAAACTTAAGAATAGTATGTTACTGTTTGTTGAAAAATCATGACTTTGTTCGTCAAAAGAAATACTGAAAACAACAGTAGTAACATTCCCAAGAGAAGCAGGAATCCAGGAATTCCACATAATTCAGGAATCCAGACTCCCTATGCAGAACCATCACCAGAGCCAGAGTGACACTAATTCTTACTTCAGGTGGGGCAGATATGGTTGTGGCTGCCTAAGGCACACACTGCAGGGCCTTTTGTAGCCTTAAGTAAAGCCAGCTGACTCTAAATTTAAACTAATTTAATCTAATTATCATATTTTCTAAGTCAGCTGAATAAAAACAAACAATTAAAGCAGATGAAAAAAAAATCCCAATAGCGATTAATGACAGTTAACAGGGTGAAAAGACTAGCCAGGAAACTCAAAAGCAAATGCAAGAACCTAAAAAGCAAAACAGTTCGAGTCCCATTATCACAGGGCATATTGAATCCTACAATGCTCAATATAGGACTCAGGTTTAAGGTAGGAGAGAAGTATATGAAAAAATGGCAAAAACTTTACAAATTCATTTATAAACAATCCACACACCCAGAAAGTTAAAAAATTCCAAATACAAAAGTACCTACAAACAAATGTAGGATAAATCTAGAATACCAAAGATAATCCTGAAATCTTCAAGAGAAACCCAATGCAGGAAACCTCGAAATTCATAAGGGAACCTCCAGATTAACAAAGTCCCCAAAACAAAAGTATCTGGCAACCTCAAGAATCCTACACCCAGCAAAGTGACATTTCTAAATGAAGGAAAAAATAATTTCCCACAAAATCAGAAACTGAAAGAATTTGTTGCCAGTAAACTGATGTTACAAGAAATACTATCTACACTTTAGTAAGTAATCCTAGAGTAGCACAAACCTAAGATAAAGGCTTACCTACCTAGTTAACTGTGTATCTACAAATGCATATTCTTTTCTTCTCTTGAGAGCAATTTCAAAAAAACATTATCTAGAATATTGTTGTGCTTATAATATGTAAAAAACACACACACACATTTGCAAATAGCACAAATAAAATGATTGTGAGGCAAATAGACTAGGGAAATGAGTACAGTGATAATAATAATAATACAATTTTCTTCTTTTGGCTACTTCTATTTCCTGCTCTGACAGGCTAAGAAGGCATTTGAGAGTTACTTTGTTATCTACCCTAGGGTCTTATTTCTGAAGGTCAGATGCTAGTTTCTGTTAATAGAAACCAGGAGACAGTGAAGATCCAAGTTTTTTCTTTTTTAATATAAAAAATAATACAGCAACAAAATAAACATCTAAGGAAGATGTTTATACAATCCTCTTACCTCAGTACAAGCATTTTTCCATTTCATTTATTCGCATTCTTGGGGGCTTGCACGATAGCTCAGTTGTTTAAGTCCCTGCTGGGGCAAACCCAGTCAGGCATGGTTTGAACCCCAGCTCCTCAAGCCTCACCAGACTCTCCCTTAAGACATCCTGAGCCAGCCAAAAAACCCAAAGAAACAAAACAAAGCAAAACAATCCCCAACAACTTCTGTTCTCATTCTGGTCTTGTTCACAGGCATTCACATTTTTATAAACATATAATCATTTTTCTTTTTCACTGGGTATTACACTGGATATTTTCTGAATTTTAATTATTCTTGGTAGTATCATATGTATTCAGATATATAGACTATTGTGTGTGTCTCTTTCCTTCGCTATTTGAGAGTGGTGAACCTAGAAAGCTTGGACTAGACTTTCAGACTCAAAATAGCTTGAAAAACAGCAAAGTCTCACATTATGGAAATAATATAGGTTATCTCTGACCTTTTCAGTTATTAGATATTTAAGTACAAGTTTTAAGATTCATAATATAAAATGCTGATTTATAGTTAATGAATCTACCATGCTCAGTAAGCAAATTGAAAAGGAACACCACATTTAGAAATTGGATTCAGATTCCCCTGTATCCATAAATTTACCTGCTACCCTCACTGTTGCAAATTAATATACTACCTGAAATAGTTTTTTGTGGGGAGGGTCAACTGTGAACTAATCAATTAGCATAACAGATAAAAACTGGATTTTATTTGCATATAAAAATGATTTAAAATTGCAGCCCCTTTCTAATATAAAAATTTTACTTTTCAAGCATACTATTATAATTTTAATCTCTAAGTATTCTTATTAAGTACACGGCTAGAAGAGGAAATGGAGGGAATGAAATTAGTTCAAGTCCTGATGGATGTCACATGAAGAACCAGTCTGACAGCTTTTAGCTCACTGACACTTCCACAAAGTGTCTGTTCTTTGTGGGTCAGCTTCAGGGTAGACACGTTTGCCTACTACCTTCAGACTCATTCTATTCAGTCACAATTCACGTAGAAAGAGGATAAATGCCTCCTAGCTCCAAACTGCAAATAATAACTGAAAACAATTTTTAGTATCACAAGGATAAGTTGTTGTTTCCTGTGGTTACTGGACATTTGGAGTGTACATATTATTAGAATGCAGCAAGCTATCGTTGTGATTGCTTATTTTAAACCAAAGAAACAAACTAAAAGCCGGTTAATAATGATTATAGTTTGATACATTTTTCAGTGTTTTTTCTCAGCATCTTAGAATTTGTAAATGGGCTGCTGAAATAGTTTTAACCCATGGCCATGGTTACCATAATCATTCGATTTTAATAAAACTAAAAAGTTGTTAAAACTGCATCTTGTAAAATAAATCTGCATTAAGTAAACATAGAATCATAATTTAACAAATGTGAAAGGCACAACCTCACAATGCAATGTTCAAAATGAAAAGCGAGCTGATCAGAATGAATCTAGGAGCCATTAAAAAACAAACTGTAACGAATTTGTGAGAGAAAAGAAATTTATGCTGTGTTATTGCTCAACAATGAACATTCTTATTACTCCGGACAAAATGGTGAAGAGAAAATAGGTTACAGCATCCTCTGTTGACATTAAGATTGTAGACCTTGGGCAAGTCCCTTCCTTTGGATTTGTTTCTGCACCTGTAAAACAAAGGAATTAGGCTGTATTATCTCTAAGCCTCCTAAGACTTACTACAAGTTTATCTGCCTTTCCATAATACCTGTTATGAAAAGTTGTTCTTCAGTTTTTAACACACAGAACGTCTAAAAGGTACCAAGAATATCACTATTTACATGACAACTGCTGTCACTTCTCAATTTCTGTGTTTCTATTTATCAAGCTCTCTTACAGTGAGCAATACCTATATATTTATAACAATTATATTTACAGGGTAAAAATTAACTGATATTCTTAGGTAGGATAAATAACTTGTAAATTTGCTTAAGTTAGCAAGAGTAGTGCAGTGTAAAGATACTAGATCAACTGATGAAGTTCTTTACCCATGATTCTGCTCTTTTATCTGCAGGATACGGTAGTAGTTATGTACACTGTGGATCATATTCTAAGGGTTAGGGTCACAATCCCAAACTGCACCACACTGGCAACCACATGTGCAAGAGCTCAATGTCAAAACAAGTTAAGTGGTTCTTTCCCACCTTGCAAGATAGTGTGCGAAAAAACTGAGAAGCCAGCCATTAAAGACAGGTAACCTGAAGCCAAGAAGGCTGCTGCCAGTGGTACTGGTAAAACGCGTAATGTGAAGGCAAAAAAGTCCAAGAAGGGTCAGCCACACTGCAGCTGAAATCCTGTCCTGGTTAGAGGAATTGGTAGATACTCCCGATCTGCTATGCCTTTCAGAAAAGCTTTGTACAACAGAAAGTTCACAACTGCTAAATCAAAGGTTGAGAAGAAAAAGAAGCAGAAAGTTCTTGCTACTATCACAAAACCAGTCAGTAGGGACAAGAATGGAGGTACCTGCATGGGTAAGCATCGAAAAATGCCTAGATACTACCCTATTGATTGACATTGTGCCCCGAAAGCTCTTGAGCCATGGCAAGAAACCCTTCAGTCAGCATGTGAGGAAACTTCAAAGCCAGCATTACTGCGGCACCACCTTGATCATCTACAACAGCCATCACACAGGCAAGAGATGGTCTTCCTGAAGCAGTTGGCCAGTGGCTTGCTACTTGTGACTGGGCCTCTTAGCCTTGTCTCCCTCTACAAAGAACATACCAGAAATTTGTCATTGTCACCCCTACAGAATTGGTATCAGCAAAGTGAAAATCTCCGAACACCTCACTGATCTTTACTTCAAGAAGCAGCTGCAGAAACCCAGACACCAGGGGGGTGAGATTTTAAGACATCAAGAAAAATAGATACCAGATTTCAGAGCAGTGCAAGGTGGTGGACTCACAGATATTTAGCAAAAATCAAAGCTGTGCCTCAGCTCTGGGTCTACCTGTGATCCGTTTTTGCTCTGACAAATGAAATTTATCCTCATACATTTTCTAAATGTCTAAGAACCTAATTAAATAACTGATACATTAAAAAACAAAATAATAAGCCAGCCAGGTGTGGTGACACAGGCCTGTAATCCCAGCACTTGGGAGGCTGAGGCAGGAGGATTGTTGTGAGTTTGAGATCAGCCTGAGCTACAAAGTGAGCTTAAGGCCAGCTTGAACTGCATAGTGAGACCCTGTCTCAAAAAGACAAAAAAAAGGGGGCCAGGGAGATGGCTCAGTGAAATAAGTGTTTCCTTGGCAAACACAAGGGCCTGAGTTCAATCCCCGGTTCCACAAAAAAAAAAAAGTCGTTAAAAACAAAAAAACACAGTGGGCTTGTTTAGAAGCCAGGGAGATGGCTCAGTAGAATAAGCCCTTCCCTGGCAAATGCAAGGGTCTGAGTTCAATCCCTGGTTCTGCAAAAACAACAACAAAACAATGAATAGAATAAATGAATCAAAGATCTGGTTCATGGCAACAAAAAGACAAAAATAAATAAATAAATAAATAAATAATAATAATAATAAGCCAAGTGACTCTAGCCAAAGCTACAAACTGACTTAAACATATGAATAGGGATCATTTTCCCAAGGTCACACATGTAATTAGTGTTAGCTAAGAAGATCTAATCACCAATTCCATGCTACAGGAGAAACTGTTAAGCGCCTGATGCTCTGAGGAGCAAGTAGTGGATATGTGAATGGAACATATATCTAGTTCAAGTTACATTCAAATCTAGAATTTCTACACTACAGATATCAATTAGCTTAGTGCTAAGTGGTAAGATACTAATCTTTGATGGTATATTTCTTTTATGTGTGTTATGGGGAACTGGCCTTGTCTACGATAAGCTATAGCCTCAGATCTTTTTTAAAATCTTTGAGACAGGTTCTTGTTAAAAATTTGACAAGGCTAGACTTAACTTGTAATCCTGCTTGCTCAGCCTCCCCAGTAGCTGCAGGACCCCATTCAAGGTCTGCCACCACATTTGGCTAATGTATAATTCTTTGGTCAACAAATAACCACTTTTCTTTTTTTTTCCCTTATACTCTTAATTTGCAACTTTTACCTAGTTCTGCTTTGACAGAGAGAAAAAAAGGTTATTTGTGATTTCTCTCAAATACTTGAAGATAGAGATCTTCCTTGGTTACATCAACCTGGTTTTGGGGTTCACTTTATACAAGGCTCTTTCTAAAATGGTAAAACACTTCAGACTTTTACTCTAATTTGTCACTATCCTTTCACCTTAAGTGTCTAACACTTTGTATACCGAGACTTCAATGTATTTTTAGCACTCTAAGATTAAATCAGTTTCTTAGTTTATTACCTCTAGCAAACTAAAAAGACATTTTTTTCCATCTTATGCTCCCAACAAACACACTGTCACGTTTCTATCATTTTTTCCTCTCAGCTGAGACAAACAGAAGGGTCTGAAACGCACCATATGATTAGTGTGCACTATCCTGAGCTCTGTGCCACCCTTTCTTCCTGATTTCTTCTAGCCAATCTTCTCACATTTCTCTATATCTGTCATTACCACCCAAGGTTTTGTATAAGCATTCAATAACTATTTGTTTAATGACAAAATAAATTGATATGATCAGTATTAACATTTTCACAGGTAGTAGGAAAATAATTAAACCTTGCATTGTATTTCATATAAAGCAACAACTGTACAGGCTATAAAACAATCTTGGGAAAGAAAAATATTTCTACAAAAGTGATATAATGTAGAAATCTTTGAGCAGGAGTGGCTACACCCATCTGACAAAAATATAGGTTGAGACAGAAGGAATAGGAAGAGACAAGTATGATTACTAAAACTTAGAAAAAATGAGATAGAAGGAATATACATTCATACATGACTAATGTTTCAGCACCTATACTCACAAAGCAAAAATACTTGGACTAAGAAGAGAAAGGTAGGTTCCAACACAGTAACAGTGGAGGACTTTCACCAACAAACAGATCATCATATGGATTCCAAACAAACAGAAAACAACAAACATCAGAGTTAAACCACATGCATATCAAATGGACTTCAGTTTAACAGAATGTGTCATTCAATAGCTTCAAAGCACACATTATTTCATGAGGGCACAGAACTTTCTCTAAAATGATGTATCAGTCACAAAACAAGCTTAAAAGACATAGAAATTGAAATCATATAGTGTTTTCTGATAATAATGAGGAACTTTATAAATTGTACAAATATGTGGATACTAAATGAAATACTTTTAATGGCAAGTTATCAAATTAAGACAAATAATAACATATCAAACCTATGACCACAGGGATGTCAGCAGCATAGTGCCTGCCTTCTGAGTTCTAGTCTTGGTTACTAAAACAGAAACAAAAACTTACAACAACAAAAGGATTACCAAAGGGAGTTTTTATAACAGTTAACACTTACATTAAGAACTTTCAAATAATCAGGCACTTAGAAAAACAAAAACAAAACAATTAGGGGAATGAAGAAAATAACAAATATCAGAATAGACAACAAAATAATAACTAAAAAAAACCCCAATATATTGATCAAGAAAGCTGATTTCTTAAATAAAAAAATTTATAAACTCTTAACAAACTTTAACCAATAAACGACCCATATAAAAGGGATGAAAAAGAAACATTAAAACTAACCTCACACAAATACAAAGGAATGTTTGTGACTAGTAAGACAAAGTGCATGCTAATAAATTGAGAAACTTAATTTCTGGGTGTATCTGACTTACAAACATTGAACTATGAGAATATAAAAAAAAAACCTGAGTAGTCCAACAAAAAGCAGTGAGATTGAATCCGAAATATATAGTCTTCCAACAAAGAAAGCCCAGAAATGGGTAACTTCTATGATGGATTTTATCAAACTTCTATAGGAGTAACACAAATGCTTTTCAACCTATTCCAAAGAACTAAAGGGACAAAAGGACTTTCAAAATTCATTCTATGATGCCTACATTACTCTGTTACTAAAAACCTGACAAAGATAAAACAAAAATAGAATACTGTACATATCAGTATGCCTGATGAACATATAGAAAAAATTCTCAAGAAAATACTGGTAAACTATATTCAACAACATACAAACATACACATATAAATAATAATAAAAACATTCACCATAATAAAGTTAGTTTCATACCAAGAATCCAAACATGGTTCAACATAACCAACAAATGTAATATATCACATCAATAAAGACAAAAATCTATGAGATTCCAACAGATGCAGAAAAACCATTTTATATAATTCAACATTCTGTGCTTGCTTCAGCAGCACATATACTAAGACTGGAACAATACAGAGAAGATAAGCAGGCCCCTGCGTGAAGCATTCCACACTTTAAAAAAATTCAACATTCCTTCACAGTAGACTAGAGAAAGATGGGATTTCAATACAACAAAGGGTATATATGACAACCCACAGCCAACATTATACAAAGCATTTAAAACATTTTCCTCTAACACCAAGAATAAAATAATGTTGTCTGCTCTTATCACTTTTATTCAATAGAGCACTAGAATTTTTAACCATAGCAAATGGATAACAGAAATAAAAATGCATTAAAAAAAACCAAGCTATCTTATTTGCAGATTATACAATGTAGAAAACCCTAAATACCAAGACTTCTACAGGAAGTAGAAGTGTGTCAGGTTTTTAGTAACAGAGTAATGTAGGCATCATAGAATGAATTTTGAAAGTCCTTTTGTCCCTTTAGTTCTTTGGAATAGGTTGAAAGGCGTTTGTGTTACTCCTGTAGAAGTTTATTGAAAAATTCAGTAAACCAGCAGGATTAAAAAAAATTAACATACAAACGTCAGTAGCTTTTCTGTTTTTTTTTTTTTGGTGCCAGGGATTGAACTTAGGACCTTGAGCTTTCCCAGCAAGTGCTTATTCTACTAAGCTATCTCTCTGGGCCCTCATCAGTAGCTTTTCTATATAGCAGTAATGAATTTGTTGGTGAAGAAACCAGGAAAAAAAAAAAAAAACCTGGAAAGCAATCCTATGTGATAGTGCGACCCATATACCCCAAAACAAAAATATCCCCAAGCCTAGGAATAAACACAAAATGCTGATGAAAAAAAAACTGAAGAGTACACATATACAAATGCAAACACTTTCAATATAGACTTGGTGGGGGCGGGGGGCAGAACTGGGGATTGAACTCAGGCCCTTATTCTACTGAGCTATTGCCCCAGGTCCCTGGAAAAGATAGAAAAGATACTCTTTAAGAAACAGTATCTATACATTTAGTAGAACCCCCATCAAAATGTTATTCTTCACTGAAGTATTAAAACCAATTCTAAAATTTACATGGAAGTGGGATCTCAGCCAAAATAATTACAAATAAATAAATCAGAATCAACATAATGCCTTATTAGTAGAATTTTTCTTTTTTTTTGGTGGAACCAGGGAAGCGCTTATTCCACTGAGCCATCTCCCCAGCTCATAATGCCTTAATTACCAGACACACTAGAGATATAGTAATATCAAACTAGTATGATAAAAATGGACACACTGATCAATGGAACTGAACAGAAACCCTAGGAGAAAAACTACTGACTTACAGTCAACTGTTTCTTGACAAAGGTGCCAAAGATATGCTGTACATTCGAGAAGGGACACTGTCTTGGACTTAACCACTCTCACCCTGTAGAAAACTGAACTCAAGATGGACCAAAAACCTACAGGTAGGACTGGATTACTAGTCTATACATTTATGAAGGCAATAACATTCTGTATAGGACCTTAAAAGCATAGGAAACAAGCAAAAAATGATAAAGCTATTACATCAAGTTAAACAACACAGCAAAAGAAATTAATGGAGATAACCAACAATATAGGATAAAACAACGTGCCAAATATTCATATTATAGAGATGTAATATCCAGAAAAAAAAAGGAGTTAAAAAAAGAAAAAAACTTCAAAATAAAAGCCAAGGGATCCAATTAAACACAGGTAAATATTCTGAATAGATAACTTCTCAAAAGAAACAATGCTGAGAGGTGCTGAGGTTCAATCTGTGGAGGAGGAGGACCAAAAATACAGTCTATGAAAAGATGCTTGATATCGTTAGTTATCAGGGAAATGTAATTCAAAACTACAGTAAGGTAGCATCTCATTTCAGTTACAATGGCTACTATTAAAGAACACTGTATGTAACAAAGGCTGATGAAAATGTGAAGGAACACTTACACATTATTGGTAGGAATATAAATTAATTCAGCCATTATGCAGAACAGTACAAAGACTCCCAAAAAACCTAAATATACCCTATGACCTAGCTATTTTACTTGTGAGTTTATATCAAAGAAAGTAAAATCAGCATACCAAAGAGATGTCAATATCCATTTCAACACTATTCAAAATACCTAAGGAATCAATCTAGATGCCCACCACCAGAGGATTAAATTTTATATGTACAATAAAGCACAGCTGAGCAACAAAGAATAAAATCCTGTCATTTGCACAAAAAAGAATTGGGGTGGAGAATGTTTTGATAAATAAAATAAGCCAGACACGGGACCAAAAGCTTCCTCTTGTGGAAGCCGAAGTTAATCAGAAAGCGGAAGAGTGATTGGAAAAGGGGATGGGCAGTTGTGTGGAAAATAGGGGTTGGGCTGAATCAATGCAGGATACACTGATGCACACACAAATACCATTAATATACAACTAATATATATCAATAAAAAATTCAGAAAACCTTAGAACTATGTCCTATAAAAGTACATGGTTATTTCTTCACTTGTTTTAGTATGGCGATGAAAATAGAAGAAGGCAAACAAGCAGAGCTGAGTGGTGATTTTTTTTTTTTACTGTTAATTTGACACAGCTGAACCAAAGCATTCACAATACTTGATATACTTTGAAGAGAACCATATACTATAGTCTTAAGACATACCACAGAACAAGCAGAACAATTAAAGCTACATAAGGCCTTAAAAGATATCCACAGTGTATATTATTTTAATATTCATTCATTTACAAATTAAACTACATACCATTAAACTTATTTTTCTTTTTCTTTCATTGTTTTAATCAAGCAGGATTCATTCAACAAAAGGCAACTTAGTTTTTGCATGTGAGCTTTATTTTTTACTATTCTGGTTAATGTAACACTTAAATGCTTTTTTACCTCCTATATGTAGGAGTAAACCCATCAAATTCTCAGATAGTAAAAGCCAAAATGAAAAAGGGACCAAATAGCCAGTCTAGTTGTGGTCATGAAGAACAGCTAACGAACTTCCAGGTTTTTATGTGATTAAGAGTACTACAACTCTATGAGATTAGTCAAATTTAAAACAACATTGTATACAAAATCAGGCTTGAAGCCCTAATTGCCTTTTAAATAGCTAAATGAAAAATTTTAAGTAGTTGCCTCACAGTTCCAAACTTATAAATCCAATCTAATTAAAATTCAGTGCTATCATGAATTCTCATTTACATGATAACTGGTAAGGGGCAGATGGCATAGAAATTAAAACTTTGTTTCTTGTTCTTTTTTAAAGGGTAAGTATATTATGACCAGAGAAAACAGAAAATTCAATGTATATAGTAAAATAACCATGGAAACCTCTATCATCCCTGTATAACAGGGTTTAGATCAATTCTGATTAATTTGCATGTTTTCTTTATTCTTTTTCATTTTTGTAGTTATTCTGAGTACTTGAACCATTTTAGATGTATAGCTTTTATTACACTTGTACACCAGGATAAATTTTAGTACATTGAGGTTTTAAAAATATTTATAAATTTGTTTCTGATATGCAAAAGCATTTGGCAATACTTTTACAGCATCTGATTTTTATAATTAAAATTTCATACAGTACTCATTTGATGTTTTAAAAAAAATTCACAGAAAAATATAAATTACATAACCTGACTGCATGATACTGTTATTTCCAGTTTCTAGTTCTGGTAATTAAAACCTTCATTAAGTCTGTTAACAAATCATTACCTGTACATTTATGAAGGCAACTGTCATGATTTGCAAACAAAACCTTCAGGTTTTATGTTATTTACCAAAGAGTGCAGTTCAGCAAGAAAAGAAAATCCAATATGCAAATTTACATAATGTTTTACAAATTTACCAGTTCCTGTGACACAAACTGTTTCAACCTTTCAAGGTATTGCCCATAAAGTTCCACATCATTGTGTCCTGCTCCTTCAACCCACAGAGGCTCCACGGGTCTTTGGCACCGCTCAAACAATGCGAGGCCATGTGAAAAGTCAATGACTTCATCTTCAGTCCCATGAATTATTAATACGGGAGAGGTTATCTTAGAGATTTTGTCAATGCTGTAGCATAAAGAGAAAGGAGAAAAAAGAAGTTAACTATGTAAAAAGAAATATAAATTACTTTATTCTATAACAGAAAATTCAGACATTAGAAACTATACAAAACCAGCTCAGAAGGGATGGATGTCTCTGGTTTCGAGAAACATTTCAAAAGCTGGTTTTTGATTCCCACAAATACTGGCATCAGGCCTTCATGTTAAAAAGAAAAACTTCAGAAAGAACTTTCTCTGGAGATCAGCTCAGCTCTTTAATTCTTCATTCTTATATATTAGCAGACAGCCAAGAATTTAAAGACATTAAAAGAAAATGCTTCAAATATAAGAGATAAAGGCAATTTTTCAAAGGTAATCTGGAGGACAAACTGCAGAAAACAAAACTCATGAACAGATCTTTTTAAACATCATAAGAGATAAGATAGTATAACTGTAGAACAAGAATGTACTATAATATTATACAAGAAATAATCAGTGAAAAAAAATTCAAGGTTTGTTTACTAAGCAAAAAGCTTATGTATACTACTTGCTATCAGAATGATGTTCAATAGTAGAGGAATTAAAATTTTGAAAGAATTACTTTTTCAAGTATTTTTATTTACAGGCAGCACAGCTCTGTTTTGGGGGTGGCTCAGATACAAATGTGTGAGCTAGCAAAACTGCAAGTTAATGTTACCTAAACCACTTTCCTCTATGAATTCTTTTTTTTCAGAACCAGGGATTGAACTCAGGCCCTTGCGCTTGCCAGGGAAGCGCTTATTCCACTGGGCCATCTCCCCGGCCCCCTCTATGAATTCTTATCCAGCTAAACAGAAATGATTTAACAGATTTTATTAGTGAAAAACAAAATTAAAAAAAAAAAAAAAAAAAAAAAAAAAAAAAAAAAAAAAAAAACACCCATCATAGCAGAGTGTTTGCTCTTTCTGGTGCTTAATTCAAAACATAGCAAACAAAAAGCAAAATCAACAAGCCCCCCTCCCTCACCAAAACAAAAAACAAGCAGGGAAGATAAACCAATCCTACACCCTCAAACTCCCCCTAGCCTGCAGTAGTGATAAGATCAAATTATCATTAGTACTTTCTCTACTAAAAATGACACTTTTCTGGCTGAAAATGAAAAAGTTTGTTTTCAAAATAACCTTTGCTCTTCCAAAGAACCAAGGGACAACATGGCTTTTGACCAATTGTTCACAGAAACTTTTTTATATTGCTGCCAACTGGTGAAAGGGAAACCTAAGATTTAACAGCATTTCTCTTATATCCTTCTCCCTCTTTGAAGAAAATAGGTCATCAATTCTTTCAATCTACAGTACAGATGAAAAACTAAGAGAGATAGCTCAGCAGTAAAGAGCCTGTCTGGCTAGCGCAAGGCCTGGATTTGATCCTGGTTACTGCATGCTATGCCAGCCCCAAAACCAGGCATAGGGGCATATGCTATAATCCCAGCGCTGGGAAAGCTGAGACAGGAGTCCAAGCTCTGTAGTGAGATCTTGTACAAGTAAATACGTAAAATATTAAAAAAAAATAAAACAAAAGAGGTGGGAACTATTTCCTGTATTGAGAAGCAGGAAGTGGCTGCTCCTTTTCAAATCTCCATAAACTGTATGTTTGTAGGTTGTGTGGTGATGAGAAGATATTCCCCATTATGACCCAGGCAAGCCGTTCAGATTTACCACATATGCCCCCTTTATATAGTTCTGCATGCCTTGTTAATAGAGCTTCAATGTCTTTTTGGGGAAGTACAGTATACCTCATTTACACACAGTGCCGAAATTTCTACTGATTATACTATATAGTACTTGGTGTAATGTAGTTATACAATACTGCATCTGAGTTACACAAGTAAAACCAAAGTCATCAAGTTGAAATTACCTTTGACCATATCTTTGTTCTGAATATTATAATGTACATACTAGACAATTCGTCATTTACTGACCAAATTCAATGAACAACCTACTTCCAAGTCTCTAATTCATATGACAAGAATTTTGCAATTTTTTGTAAATTCAATATCATCCATTAAATATCATTGACTAATTCCCTAATTTTTTTGTTAGGTATCTCACTTAATGGTATCCATTAGTAAGCAGCTCAACAGAGAAACGAGGATCTCATTACAGTTCTTTATAGTATCTCACATCCAATTGTACAGCCAGTTCTATCAATTTTATTTCACAATTTCATTTTATTTTGTCTAATACTAGTGACACTGTAGGGTATAAGGTTTTCCTTTCATTTGAATTACTCTTGGTCAACCTTTCTGACATTCTTTCTGACTGTGGTACATTGCCAACTGGTGGACATCTTGTTACACCCAGCTGAACTCAACTGTGTGGTGCAGGCTGTGGGATGCCCACTCGGGGATTGTTGCCAATACTATAAGAGGCAGAATTGATGAACAAACATTGATGAAGCTATTGGGAAAGTTCTCAGGAAGCTGCTGGTTTTCTTGGGGCATTCTGCTTGAGGACCTTGTCATTCTGGCTTTACTGATGAACTTAGATGATCTCATTGGAGGAGGAGCTTATGACCTTGCTGTCACTGAGAATGGCCATGGTGCACTTTGGGAGCCTTCTGGTCCTCACCCTCAACATCACTTCCTGACTCCAGAGGGGAAGATGGTGCACAGCTCAGTCTCCTAGAGAAACTTGTCCCATTGGCTTTCCTGATGGCAACTCAGCTTTCCCTCTCCTCTTTGGAGTAGCTCAGGACCTCACTGTGGCTGTGGTTTTTGGGGAGAGCTCCAGTTCTTACCTGCCGTGTCACTTCCTGGTTCCAGTACAGATCCCTCAGCCTGCTAGCATAAATCTTGCATCCCGCTGGTTACAGACTTTTTAGCTTCTACCACTGATCTTTGGGCTTTCCCAAAACAGATCCATGAAACAGGCCTGCACTGAAACACTGTCATGGGTTTCCAGTTGGACTCATGGGAGGTACTGCCACAGGCTCTAGGTCTTCAGCTGGTTGCATGCAGCACATTATCATGGGATCCAGGCCCTCAGCTAGATTCATTGGTCTTTAGTGTGAACAGATTTCCTACACTCCTTGTATATGATCCTTTGGATGATTCATTATAAAATATGTATCCTGTGTTGTTATTGGTCCCCTTGCAAAATCCCTAAGCCATGACACTGGACATCTGCCAATACTCTTCAAATTAATTTTTCCCAGTTTCTATATGATAACATGAAATAGAAACTCATGGTTGAATGAACTGTTATCCATGTCTTCAGTGATAGAAAAAAAAAACTTTTTAAGCTTCCTATAATTGAACTATCTTGAATACTACCACTTACTTTGGGAATGCATCAAAACAGTAGGTCTTCTTGGTATCAGGAAAAGCAACTCGCATTCCCGAAGTCAAAGGAGAATGAAGAATAACAGCAGCACTCTCGTACCGAGCAGCAAGGTCCACAGATGGTACTGTCCCAATACTTTGTCCATATATAATCACATTTTCAGGGCGAATGCCATACCTACAAAATTCAGAAATTAAAAAAAGTTGTACCAGACGGAAATGTTCCTTCATTTCTAAAGATTATCACTGGAATGATGCAGGGTGAGACAATGTCAAGTAATAAACGATTAAAAATTTAAGTTTCTCAGCACTATCAATTTTTATACTACATAGGTGCCAGGGACATAGCTCAGTGAAATAAGTGCTTGCTTGGCGAGCTCAAGGTCCTGAGTTTGATCACTGGTACCACAAAAAAAAAAAAAAACCACTAAACAAACAATTTTTATAATACAATAAACCCTCAATTCTAAGTTTATTTCATCCGCTTAATCTTTCAAAAAATAATTATTGGTATTGTTTAAAATTTCAATGTATTAAAAATGATATTAAATTGTACATTACAGTCTAGTAATTCAACATAGACTAAGCATAACACATGCCATATTACTGTCTTCTTTTTTGTGCACCTGGACACTGAACCCAACCAAACACTCTTCTACCTAACCCTTCTGCATTTTGTTTTGACATAGGGTTGGCCTTGAACTTGCAACCATCTGCTTTAGCTAACCAACCAGCTAAATTTACAATTATGTGCCACCAGGCCCAGTTATATCACTAATATTTTAATAGTCTCAGGTACATTTAGTTTTATGCTTTACTTAATATAACAAAAATCATTTCTCAAGACACAAGCAATGGCGTCTTTATTTTCTACTGATGGTCATACTGATGAAATCCTACATAAAACTATGGTATGGAATGAGTATAATGTACAACTTTTAGTCAAGATCAAATAAGCATTTCTTGAAATTTCTCTTAAGCTTATTTGTACAGACAAACTAGTAACTGAAAAGATGAGATAAACTACAATTCCAAACACTATACAATTATGAATAGACTCCAAGAGTACAATTTTACCCTCTTTAACAACACTAGAAATTTAAGGATGAATTTATTGACTTAGTAAATATTTATTGGGTACCTCACATGTTCCCAAGAACCATATACTTGTCTGTATTATCTCATCTGTAGACTACTTTTAAGTGAAGCCAAAGGGGAAAGCTAATGAATTTGAAGTTACAGTGACCCTAAATATGCTTTTCCACTTATAAGGCAGATAGTAATCAGCTGTTAGCTAAGAGACATTTGCAAAGCAGTTTCTAGAATTTTTGCCAGTTAAGAGAGCTTTCTGAGAATATGAACATTCACAGAAAAGAGCAAGGCAAAAACCATCCAGTGTTCTCTTCTAGGAGAACTATCCAGGTAATGATACTCCTCCCCTGAAAGTTTCTTCTAATCAGCTCTACACAGATTTGAGATAGCTAAAGCTGAAGGTTTCATCTATTCCTAATTTACTCTTTAAAAAAATTAAAAAAAAAAAAAACAAAAAAAAACAATTTTACTTATTTATTTGGTACAGGGTCTCACTAACAGCTCAGACTTTGTAGTGAATCTTTCTGTCTCAGCCTCCCCAGTGCTGGGATTACCAGTGTGTGCCACCATGCCCAGTTTCAGAGGCCAGCTTGATATAGGGTCAACATGGCATGTGGTGCTGGAGATCGAAATTGAGTCCTTGCACTTGCCAGGTAGATCCTTAGGCCACCAAGCACTTCTGTCCAACCTGTAATTTACTCTTAATGTGACTAAAGTTATAAAAGCTTTTCTCCTGTACAGCAGAGCTAGATAATACACATCTCACAGAAATGAAGAAGAATGAACATTAGCACCATTGGCACAATTCAACACTGCACAACTGCTAAGAGCTGAACAGCAACAATTGCTGGTGTAATTATGAATTTTTAGCTAAAGAAGGAAATGGCAAGGCTACAGCAGTGGTGGCAAACCTATGGCATGCATGCGCAATGGGCTGTTTGTCATCACTGAAAACTGTAAGAAGGCTTACCACCACCGTTCTACAGAAACAGGGCTATCAATTAAGAATAAGAAATACCAGCAAAAACCATTTCAGAAGAGCCTGAACTAGGAGGACTTTGGAGACTATCAATCTAATTAAACTGCTTAATGAAATATTCTGAGACAATAAGCTAATGACAGATTTATAGGAGAATGAGGTATACCAACTCCCAGTGCTCTTTTGCACAACATACAGAGCTTAAGAATTGTGGAGGAAGGCTACATCAATAAATGTAATACACCATATTGACAGAGCCAAGGACAAGTCATATGATCACTTCAGATTCAGAAAAAAAAAAATAATCAAAACACTTTTGACAAAGTCCAGCACCCATTCATGATATATACCCTAAAGGAAACTAGAATAGATGATCTTCATATCAATCAGATCAAAGGCATCTACCACAAACCAAGAGCCAACATCATCCTACATGGACAAAATCTGAGTCTTCTCTATAAAATTAGGAGAAAGACAAGGATGTTTAGTCTCTATTCTTGGAATAGATTAGTGTAGTCCTTGGAACTTTAATCAGAGCAATGAGACAAGTGAAAGAAATAAAAGGAACAATAGTAGAAAAGAAAGGACTTAATTATCATTTTCAGATGATATGACACTCTATGCACAAGATCCCCAAAAACTCTACTAAAAAGCTGCAAGACTTAAATTAATAGCATTCCCGTACATAAAATAACTCAGAGAGAGAAGTTAGAGAAACACCAGTCATACTGCATCCAAAAAACACTAAATGCCTAGGAATCAATCTAACAAGGGATCTAAAAGACCTCTATATTGAAAACTACAGTGTTCTGACAAAGGAAATTGAGGTGGGTATCAGAAAATGGAAAGATTTATTCTTATGGCTACAAAACTGGACTGTGGGATGGATTGTAGTTTCTGGATATGAACAATAAAGAAGAAATATCCTTAAAAAAAAAAAAAAGAAAATGAAAAGATTTCCATTGCTCCTGGAAGAACTGCTGTATTTAATGAATTCCTATCCAAATTCCAACAGCATATCTCACAGAATTACAGAAATTGGTCCTAAAATTCACTTGGAACTAGAAGAGACCTGTTTTGCTTACTTTTCTCTCAGTGCTGAGACAAAATATCTGCAACCAAAATTAAAGAAAAAATGCTTACTTAGCTCACAGTTTGTGGAGGTTTTATTCCATACTGGGCTGGCTCTGATGCAGAGTGGTACATGGCAGAAGGTAATAGAGCAAAAAGGGAGAAGCAGCAGCAGCAGCAGAGAGCAACCCTTTTTCCTTCCCTTGTATTTTATGGAGAGTACCTACCCGAGGGTGCATGTGGCACTAACCCACAATCCCAGCATTGGACCTTAAATCAATCAAAAACTCTAGAAGCCGGCACCAAGACTGAGTGAGGCTTTAGGAAGACATCTAGACACAAACCATAACAAGACCTAAAATAGAAAAGGCAATTCTGGGCAACAAAGTCAAGTCCAGGGGCATCACGATCCTTGACTTGAAATTATACTTTAAACTACAATGATAAAAGCAGTGTAAGGGCTGGCCAAATAGCTCAGTGGATTAAAGCACCTGCTTAGGCAGATGCAGGAGCCAGGAGTTCGATTCCCAGACCTGCTGGGCCAACCTCGCCCCTGAGGCATGCTGAGATGTCACTGAGACTGGGTGTGGTGGCATGCACCTATAATCCCAGCACTTGGGAGGCTGTAAACAGGAGGATCACCACAAGACACAGTAAGACTCTATACACCTGTCCTAAATACAAAAAAAAAAAAAAAGAAAAGAAAAAGGAAAAAAAAAAGCAGTGTGATACTGGGAAAAAAAAAAAAAAAGAACCAGACCTACAGATCGGTGGAACAGAAAACACAGAAACAATTACAGACATACACAGCCACTATATCTTTAACAAAGATACCAAACACACACTGGATGGAAGCTTCTTCAATTAACTGTGCTGGAATAATTGGTTCTGCACATGTCGATGACTAAAACTGAACCCATATCTTCAACCATGCACGAAATAAATCTGAAATAGATCAAAGGTCTAAACATTACAACAGAAACATTAAATCTGCTGACGACAGAATAGGTAAAACTCTTGAAGACATTAGTGTAGGGAAAGACTATAAATGGGTAAGATGAATACATACTTCTCTCTCTTTTTTTTTTTAAAGACACAATGCCATTAATTCCACTATTTATTTATTTATTTATGTTTGCAGAACTCAGGCCCTTGCACTTGACTGGAAAGCACTTATTCCACTGAGCCATCTCTCCAGCCTCCAATTCTCAGATGAAATACAAACAGCAAATTAAAAAAAAATTCAACATCACTTCATTGAAGAGATACAAATTAAAACAACGTGGGAAATTACATCTCACCTCAGAATGACTATTATTAAGTAATCAGTAACAAATGCCAGAGGGGCTGTGAGGAAAAAGAAACTCTTCTCCACTGTTCCTGGGAATGCAGACTAGTGCAACTACTGTGGAAATTAGTGTAGACATTTCTTGAAAGATTTGGATTAGGGGTCCCATTTGACCTATCTAGTCCACTTCTGGGTATGTTCCCAAAAGAATTAAAAACATAACATAGTGATAATATGTGTACCCATGTTTACAGTAGCACAATTTGTTTTATTATTATTACTTTTATTTAGTACAGGGTCTATAGGGTCTTACTACACAGATCAGACTCATAATGATCCTGTTTTCAGTATCCTTAACGTTGGGATTACAGGTGCGTGCAACCATGCCAGTCTCAGTGGACATCTCAGCACACCCTGGGGGCAGGGCCAACCTGGCATGGCATAGCAGCGCAATTTTTTTTTTTTTTTTTTTTTTTTTGGAGGAACCAGGCATTGAACTCAAGACCCTTGAGCTTGCCAGAGAAGCGCTTATTCTACTGAGCCATCTCCCCGGCCCCATAGCAGCACAATTTGTAACAGCTACATCTTGGAAAGAATCTAAATGTCCATCAACTGTGGAATGGATAAAAAACATACCGTCTTTTGCAGAGCACAACTGAACCACAAAGGATAAAGATATACTGATAAGATATGCTAATTTCCTTATAAGTGTGATCATCATATGACAATTCTCAGAATTAACAATATTAAATGGTCTTTACCATCTCCCTATTAACTCCTTACTACTAAATTAACTTTTTTTTTAATTTTTATGTTATTGAAGTACAAATATCAATAAGACAATTTTAAGATACCTTGACAAGATGGATTTGATAAATTAATACATTGCAAACTGTTTTCATGTTTTGGTATCATAGAAGGTGCATACATGATATAGACATTATTATAGCATATGTCTCTTAACAGTAAATTAAGAGTGTAGTTGCTTGTGTATCTTACTTTTTATACCTGAATTACATCAAAGATTCAATAAATTAATACTTTCTACCTTGTTATTTTCCTAGTGGTTGTCGATAGTACTAGAAGCGGACATAATATCCTGTCCAACCACCATTAAATCGAATGAAAATATAGATTTAAAGAGTTAATTTATAATATCCGCTTCTATTATGTCCGGATATTATAAATTAACTCTTTAAATTTATATTTTCAATTTCAATTAAGAATTCTCACTGCCCTACTCCCTTTTCCGCCAGGTACAGGGGACTGAATTCAGGTAGTATGCAAGCTAGCTTTCCCTAGCCTTTTCAGTACTTTCCAGACATGATCTCAATAAATTTCCCAGGCTATCCTGGAAAATTTGGCCCTCTGTCCTCAGCCTAATAACTACCCAAAATTATAATTGTGTGCTACCATACATAGGTAATAATTCTTTTTACACAGATTTTTTTGAAAGGATAATTTTGTACTTTTGAAAATACTTTTTTAAAGACATTTTCTAAAACAGGTTATTAAAAAAAAAAAACCCCAGATTATTCCTATTAGCAAAGTTAAGGAGGTCCTCCCTGGCACCATTAATATTTAAACATTAAATCAGACACAATGGCTTTTCTTTATGTTGTCTAGCTTATAACAAATAACATACTAGATAGCTTCCTATTTATTGAACACGCAAGAAAATACACTCTAGTCTACAAAGTAGGTATTTTCTTTTTTCTTAGACCTTGTACACTAAAGGGTTTCTTTAGTGTAGAGGGTCTTACCTCTAAAGAGACCCTTCAGTGTACAGGGTCTCACTACTCAGCTCGATAGGGATACTCCTGTTTTCAGTTTCCCCAGTGCTAGAATTATAAGTATACACCACTACACCCAGACTTGGTGGTCAGCACTTCATGTGGTGCCAGAGATCGAACCCCAGTCTTTGCACTTGCCTCAGCAGGTGCTTACTTCACTGAGCTATCTTTCTGGCCCTCAAAGTAGGTATTTACAAGAAAAATTTGTATGAATCTTGGTAACTACAAAGGTTTAATATAATTTCCAGTCTCCAAATGTATATTCTTTCTTATAATCAAAGAATAATTAACAAAATAATAGTTTCCTCATATAATGTATGAGATATTCCTTTGTAACTTGAAATCATATTCCCAAATTTTAAAAGTCCAGAATGTAAAGTAAAATCTCATTTTAAAATAATGCTTGAATCATTCCAATAAGGTATCTTTAAATCATATTATCCGGGCCGGGAGTGGTGGCGCATGCCTGTAATCCCAGCACTGGGGAGGCTGAGGCAGGAGTATTGTTGTGAGTTTGAGACCAGCCTGAGCTACAAAGTGAGCTTAAGGCCAGTCTGAGGGGCCGGGCGTGGTGGCGCATGCCTGTAATCTCAGCACTTGGGAGGCTGAGGCAGGAGGATTGTTGTGAGTTTGAGATCAGCCTGAGCTACAAAGTGAGCTTAAGGCCAGCCTGAACTGCATAGTGAGACCCTGTCTCAAAAAGACAAAAAAAAAAAAAAAAAAAAAAAAAAAAAAAAAAAAAAAATCATATTATCCCAAAAATAATTATATAAAATAATGCAAATCTGTTTAGGGTTTAAATAAAAAGTGTCACTAATGACAGACCAAATGAATGATTAACTGTCATCATTTTCTATAATTTTCCTGAAAGGCCACAAACAACTGAAAAAAAAAATGTGGTGGACATCATACTTCAGTGAGTGTTCATAAATTAGACATTTATCATTTGATTTAGAATTTTAAAAAATCATACATATACATATGTTTAACACACCAACCTGAACTGTCCTTGAGATTTTTTTTGGTTATATAAAATTTTAAATTATAGTTTAAAAATGTAGTAATTCCTAAATATATTTGTAATTATTGTCTTTCTATGGTAGTTCAACACATATATAATAAGTGGTTTTTATAATATTTTTATATAGTGTAACTCTGGATAACAACAATCAATGTGAACAATCTTTCCCAACCTACCTTGTCCTAAGAGCAAGCCAAGCAGCTTCAATATCTGCATATAGGTTCTTCTCTGTTGGTTTTCCAGAACTTGCACCATATCCAGAATAATCATACGAGAATATATTACAATTAATCCGTGATCCCAGTCCTATGTAAAAGCTGCTCATCTGACCAAGGTCAACAGCATTTCCATGTGAGAAGAGTAAAGTATATTTGGCATTGGGTGAGCAACGCACAAACATACAGGCAATTCGGTTGCCTTTACTGGTTCTAGTCATGAAACATTCAATAGCATCTTTTTCTCTAGAAGAGTACTGCCAGTCAGCTCGTTCTGAGAGGTGCAAAGTCCAGCGGCTTCCACTTTCATCACACATCAGTGTGTAAGTTGGATCAGGTGGCAAAAATGCTAGTTTTGAAGCAATTTTCCCTGGGCAAGGTGGACAGCAGAAGAGGCAACATAGCTCACTAAATGAAAGATTATTCATCCTCTGAAAAAGAAAAAGAGACAGCAAAGGCTTTTAATGACTGAATGTGGATTCTGTACCATGTATAATAGGTTAAAACAGAGACATGTAGAATTATCATTGGTGGTATGTACTACTACAATTCCAAGGATCTGCCCCAAATAGATCTTGGTATCTTTCTAAAAATACATTAAATCTTGGAATGAGGCAAATATTCCTAGCCAGTAGATAAAACTCAAACACTGTATGTTTCAAACAGCAATTATTAAAAATAACAAAAATGGTAAAGATAATGTATAGAAAAAAGATAATGTATAGATAAAAGATAATTATTTTTAGATTATCTTATAATTTCTGGGTAGCGTAATAAAAAACTATAAATTACAATCCCATGAAGAAGTTAGGGATTTATCATATCATAAGGAAAGTACATAAAGTGAAGCAGTGATACAGCCAGAATTTAATGCTTGTCAGTCCTACTCTCATGAAAATAGGTTCTAAAATCCTACTTGTGTGAGAGCAGCCTTTAATTTTATCATGGTAAGATGCCTCAACCTAAAAAACACAAACAAGCAAACGTAGAGAGGCTTGCATATATGTATGTATGCATATCATTATTACCCAACTTTAAAAAGGCCTAAAATATGAAGTCAATTATGAAGACAAGGAAAATTTCCTTATGTCGGATGAAGAAGAATGTAAAATCAGATAGTTGGGGTAGAATCCTATCCTAACAACACTAGCTGTGTCTCCTTAAGCAGTGTATTAATCTTTTTGATCCTTATTTATTCTCTCTCTCTCTCTCTCTCTCTCTCACTGCTGGGTCTCATTATTAAGTTCAGACTTGTTCTGATCCTCCTGTCTCACCCTCCCCAGTGCTGGGATTATAGGTGTGCCTAATTTTGGGGCCAGCATGGAGTCCCTGGGTTCTGGGGCCAGCATAGCATGCTGTACTGGGGATTGAACTTGCCAGGCAGGCACTTAAACCACAGAGCTATCCCCCAGCCCCTTATTTTCTTTATAAATAAGCAAGGACAGTAAATACCTACAACTGAACAGTGGCTGTGAAGATCAAATATGGTGTCATGGAGGTGTACAATCCAGCAATGGTCATATAGTCGTCACACTCTAAGAATAGTCCTTCCATATCTTTTCCACTATAATACTTAAAGTACCTAGTTCATATTATCTTGGGTAAAAAGAAATGCAGTTATTTGTTTACATTATCAGTATTGCTATTTTACTCTTTTTTTAAGCTCTCTCTTTTGAGTTGACACAGCCATTGTTTAATCTCAGAAAGAGAGTATTAAAAAAAAAAACAAACAAAAAAAGGTTCAGTAGCACACTTAACTTTCTCCAAAATATCAAAGTAAAAGGAAAGGAAAACTTATACATAGAAGAAATTTTCTGAGGGAAGCAACT
The DNA here is from genome assembly GCA_004027165.1 of Ctenomys sociabilis. Lineage (NCBI taxonomy): Eukaryota > Metazoa > Chordata > Mammalia > Rodentia > Ctenomyidae > Ctenomys > Ctenomys sociabilis. The sequence continues at coordinate 60,583 of PVKA01001708.1, forward strand.
ACAGGGTTGAGATATTTGAGAACAATGATCTATTGTTCACTCATTACTAAATCAAACTAGTGAGGGACTCTACACAAATGGATTAATTTCCCAGTACAAACACACTAGTAGAAAGAAGCATAACAGCACAGATAGAAAGATACAAGTATGACATGAAGAGCTTTAAAAGATGAGCAAGGGAAGGGCAGAGATTCTGATATCTCTTAGCTATCAGAAATACTTAGCAATCAGAAACACTTACTTGCTATTCTACTTTTATTTTCACCTTCAAAATAGACTGGGTGAGGGGCTGGGGAGATGGCTCAGTAAAATAAGCGCTTCCCTGGCAAGCGCAAGGGCCTAAATTCAATCCCTGGTTCTGCCAAAAAAATAAATAAATTAAAATAAAATTGGGGGGCTGGGGAGATGGCTCAGTGGAATAAGCGCTTCCCTGGCAACTACAAGGGCCTGGGTTCAATCTCTGGTTCCACCAAAAAAAAAAAAAAAAGTATAAAACAGACTGGTTGGAATAATTACAACCGAAATAACAATTAGGTTTCACCTATGGTGCTAACATTAATTGCCTTTCTGAAGTATTATGCTAAGAATACTGAGGTTATACACAGGGCAAAGGAGACAAAGAATGTGTAATGCAATGGTGGCAAACCTATGCATGGCACGCATGCCTCATCCAGGTATTTGCTATCACTGAAAGCTCTACAAGGTTTGCCATCACTGGTGTTGTGAGTGATATACTACAGAATTTGACTACCTTGGATTAAAAATTCTGGTGAATAAGATGGCAAAGAAAGAAGTTTAAGGGTCTATTTCAGAGGAGATGACCTGGAAGGGGTAAAAATGAGGTAGCAAGCACATTATCGACATTCTGTCTAATACCTGAGTATGGTCATTTCTCACGTTCAATTACCTTATATGCCATCACCTACTGACCCACAAGTGCCAATTAAAAGCTTGATTAGTAAGTAAAGTTCATATAGCTAGATTATGTTACTATACTTTACCTCTTAGACATGAAGACTTAAATACTGTAATAAACTAGTTTTGGAATAAATTTGGCTGGAAACATATATAATGGCACAGAGATTCCACTGGGGATGAACGCTGAAGGAAACAAGGTTAGAGGAGAACAGCTACAAGGCCAGGGTCTTAGCCAGTGAAAGTACAGGAGCTTTATGACAGCAGAAGTTATTCTCATGTCCTGAGTGAGCTATGTGGGGGCTCACTTAGTGATAACTCACAAAATTATCACCTCTCAAATAACAAGCTTGGTACAGGGCAGCGTTACTGATGGACTTTAAAGAATTACTATCTCTGTGTCTGAAAAACTCCGAGTACATATAAACAAAACTAAGATTTTGTGTCATCTAAACAGAGTTACTGAGGGAAAACATTTTTATTTTCTTGATCTAAAAAAACAGAATCACTGAAATAGTTTGTTAAATTTAGCTAATTATTAGATCTAATTTAAAAAGTCATCAGAATGAAAATATCATTTACTAGTTATTCACACACACTTGTAAAGAGAAAGGCAGTGTCTATTACTAGAGAAAAAAATAAAACACTTGGGAGTGTAAGAAAGCCATAAAACAAACAATAAATTCAGTACTTTATATAAGCAGCAAAAATGTGGACCAGACCTAATAGGGATTTAAAATAAATTATAATAAAGATCAGGTTGAAAATTCAAATATGCAATTTTGGGAGAGGTGTCGAAGATTAAAAAAATTTAACATACAAGGAAATTAAAGGTAAAAAAGAGCAATTGCACTACAAACTTATTTCAGGAAAATTTCTTAGAATTAAAAATAACAATTCAGATGTAATAGTTCAAAAGGTACCAAATATAGGAAAATCACAGTAGAGACTTTGTGGTAAAAATTAAAAACATTGGAAACAGAAACCTCAAAGTTTCCTACAAAGAAAGATTTTTTTTTTGTGGTACCTCGTTCTCCACTTGTGAGAAAGCCAAAGTACATGGAGATAAAGAAAGCTTTGCACCTTTTGCTCTTACAAGACTTAAGGGAGAGTGTACTAGACAATGGAGCCCATGTACCCTATACTCTTGCTTGTTTGGACAACATAATTCAAGGCTTCCAAATGACACCAAGTAATGTAGCACATTTTGCTCGCATGTGTCTGTCCCCCACACAACTCCTACATTTTGAATCAGAGTTAAAACTACTCATCAGAACAGGCACAGAGTAATCAAAATAGTGAAGATGAAAATCTTAAAGCTATCATTCATGAAATGTTATCTGGTTCAGGCCAATATGCTGACCTAAAAGCTCAGGCCCAGGCTCCACCTATTCTTTCCATGCAGTGTAAAGAGCTGCTACGCCATGCGTGGATTTCTGTCCCAGAGGATGGTACACCTCATAAATACTTTACCCACGTACTCCAAGGTCCTAGAGAAACTTATACCCAGTTTGTAGCAAGACTAAAAGAGCTACAAGTAAGCAGATTCCTTATAGCATTGCAGCTAAAATGCTTGTCAATTAGCATATGAGAATACCAATGATGAATGTAAAAGTGCCTTAGCCCCAGCACAAAAATTTATCCGCTTATATTCATGCATGCCAAAATGTTAGTTCCACTGCCTACACTTCTGCTCTTGTGGCACAGGCTATAATCTCAACACTTTGGAATAAATTTGACATGGTTATATGTTTTAGTTGTGATGAGCAAGGACACGCTCGCCGGCTCTGCCTACGGCCCATAAAGGTACCAGCGCCCTCAGTGAATTGACCTGGTACACTGTGTCCACGTTGCATGAAAGGTTTTCACTGGGCAAAAGATTTAGCAATAACAGAAGAAGGGTCACTCCAGGGATTTGGACTCAGTTAAGCCAGTTACATCAAATCAGACAAACGATGATCCCACTGCCAGGATGGTGCAAGACAAGACCTTAGGTGTCTCATACAAAGAACCACTCAGAGTTTAACATTAGATTTAGTGGCTTCTTACCTTACTTTGTCAGGGTGAGAAAAGCCAAATTTAATTCCCACTGAAATGGCTACTCCAGTCCTTAACTCCACATATGAACCTGGTAGAGATGAGCCTTTAAGCAAAGAATTTAAAAAGTATTTTGGTTCTTAGACCTATTTGTGACATTAAGTTTAAAGGGAAATCTTTTATTGGACTGATGGATTCAGGAGCTGATGTCACTATAATCAATAGACAATCTTGGCTGTCTGCTTGGCCAACTGGACTTGCCTCTACAACTCTAATAGGCTTTGGATCGCCTCAATCTGTCTCACAGAGTGTACTGCCTCTTTCATACGTTGGCCCTGATGGACAGGAAGGTATTATAACACCATTTATAGCACCCATTCCAGTCAATCTATGGTGCATAGACCACATAAAAGGATGGGACACTCTTACTTCAGAGCCTCAGAGTTGTGTGTTATCAAATAGCAGGATGATGGCTAAGATGGAATATCAAGAAAGCAAAGGCTTAGCTAACAACTTGCAGTGCTGTATTCTTACAATTCTACTTTTAATTGAACAAAAAAGATAATAAAATTTAATTTATAATGAAGGCCATTGATACTCTGCAGGAAAAGTTAAGGATTTCATCAACATTAGTAAGAGAACAACTGCAGTTCAGTCATCTCAAACCTACTTTATAGCAAGTTTTTAGAATTGCTAGGAGCTGTATTAAGTAGAAGTGTGGCCTTCTTTCTTGGTCTTATTAGATTGTGCTCTAATCTCCTAGACTTGTTGTCATTGGTTAATTCTAATACAGATGTTATTGTAAATCTGATTTTCACTTTTGATAAAACAAGACAACCCCATAAATTTATTTCTCAAAATTCTAAATCTTTGCAAAAGGAATGCAAAATGATCAGAGCACAGCTAGACAAATCATCATTTCATGTTCTGCTTGCCTAGGCCTATTCCTAAACAAAGCTACAATCCCAAAGCTCTTAGAACCAATTGGTCATGGCAAATGATTACTATTCATGTATCCTCTTTTAACATACTTAAATATATTCATGGTTTTATAAATATGTGCTCACATGTGCCCCATGTTATCTGTCATATAGGTAAACAAAAGCAATGTGTCAGTGCAATGCTGCATATCAGCCTTTCCTAACTTAATGTTACAAACATTAAAAACTGATATTGGTTCTGCTTACATTAGTAAAAATGTTAAAGAGTTTTTTTGATAACTGGAAGATAACACATGTTACAGGGATATCATATAATCCCCAAGGTCAAATAATAATTGAACACTTATATCTTAAACTAAAAAAATCAAACAGTTAAACAAAAAGTAGGGCAAACACAGAGTCAAAACTTTGCTACATATATTTTAACTTTTCTGAATATGGCTTGGTGTGACCTCCAAACAGGTGTTTGGAATGGTCTGGCATCACTTTTAAATTGGGGCCAAGGTTATGCTTATATTTCAACAGAAAATTGACAAATATTATGATCATCAGAGCTGCTCCATGACCAGAATCCAACCCATCTACACAACACATCTAACTCTCTCTTGAGACCTCAAGCAATGAACCTGAGAGCACATCCTCCACCTTCCTGGGAAGGCCTGCAGCAGACTGTAAGGCTTGCTACCCAGTTAACTGCCAAGGTTTGGTTCAATCACCTGATAATATTCTCTTTGCAATGCCTAATCTTATAGCAGCTTCTCTGGGTACTCCTTTGGTTCAAGGAGAAGTGTATTGGGCCTACATACCTGACACATCCTGCTTAGACCTCTTACATGGACAGGCTCCCAGAGGTTTGCCATTCTACAAAGAATATATATATTATTCTGCCTGGCTTATAAATTTACAGGAACAGACTAAGCATTTACAGGAAAAGACTGAGCTTAATATTACATCTCATTTTGTATGTCTTGCCTTGTGTGTAGCCCGTCCACGACAAGGTGCTAGCCTTTGCATACTGGCTGCAGATCAGACTTGGGAAGAACAACTATTTAAAGGACAATTTGCCTTACTAACCCTGAATTCTATTCCACTGGATGGTAACCTTGTTAGAGATTTTAAACCTACCATTCCTGACTATATTCCAGAAGTTCATGTCCCTCACTTTGAGGAAGGTGATTTGGGCACATGGCAGCCTTGCAGGGACCCATTATCATGAACAGGCTATATGCAAATTTAACTATTCTTTTATAGACTGGTCCCTTACAGGTTTTCTTCTAGGGAAAGATCAAGATTGGCACAAGATTTCTTTTGTAGACTCCTCCCACTACATCATGATCTCAGAGGCCTTGTCCAATGTTACATGGTCAGGTAGAGGCCTCAATCTTCCCATCCCCAGACTCATTATCAATGATAGAAATGGGCCCATACAACATACTTTATGGAAACTAGCCTTACTTTTGCATGCTGGCAGCTGCAGACTGGGCATCTACAGCCAGTAAAGGGGGAAAAGGTCAAAGTAATATTGCAAGACCATAAATACATAAAGGTAAATATATGTGCTCATGATCCTCATGTATTATTGATAGGGAAGGTAGGATGGGAACCAAATATGTTCTCATGTACCAGTTGTTATCTAACCCATTGCATCATGCCTGGAGTTTGGCTTCCTGTCAATCTAACTGAGCCTTGGTATCATTCACCTACTTTCCTCTTGGTAGAGACCTTAACTGAAAGATTTAGCAAAGGGACCAAGAGGATGCTGGGATTAATTATAGTGGGGATAACTTCCTTAGTGCTGTTGATAGCCAGCACAGCTATTGGCTCTGTGGCATCAGTTCACTCAATACAAATTGCCCACCTTGTAGACAAATGGCTAAGAACTGCTGATGACAGCTAGAAAAGTCAAAGAGAAATTGATGTTAAATTGCAGACTCAAGTGAGCATTTTAGAAACCTCTGTACTTTGGATGGGAGGCCAAATTGAAAGTTTATAATTACAACAAGGTTTAAAATGTCACTATAATATGACTTGATTTTGTATCATTCCATTACCATATAACAAGTCTTCATCCTTAGGGACTAATCTAGAAACATACACAAGGAGCTATCCATCAAAACATAGATGCTCTTCAGACTTTGATGGCTAGAACTTTAAAACATACTAGAATGGTAAAAGAACAAACAAAGCTACTGATACTATTAACATAAAAATATTCATAAGCATTTATACACCATCAAGGATAAGTATATCAGACTGTACATTTATGGAAAGGGAAATAAAGATGGTGGCTGAAGAAAAAAAATACAAATTAACAACTACACTCACAGACTAGTGAATTCTACATAGTAACAACCACATCTAGTTGCTTAATAGATCTCTAGTGCCAGAGAACCTAAAAGACAGTAAGATTTCTAAAATTGTGGAATTAGTTAGTAAATTAGTAAAATTAAATCAATTCTTTGTACCTAAAAAGCTCCCAGAAAAGAAGAGGGAGAGAAAAAAGAAGGAAAAAACTACTAAGCTGATGTTTCTTATATGAGGGCAAAAGAGAAACAGTGAAATAGAAATCTCTGAGCTGAGTGTTATGGATTAGGAGCAGGTGGAAGGAAATATGTTGTTATTATTAAAATTACTCAGTGCATTTATTAAGAAGAACAGTCTTTCGGGAAGGAGGAAATCTTGTCCTTCTTGAAATCAATGCACAAAAAGGTCATCTCAACTTAAACAGATGGCTTATTAAGGTTTTCTTTGCATATGCTAGGTCAAGTGCTCTATCACTGAGCAATATCCTTATGGTCACAGAGAATATTTGGCTATTTCATTTAGAGCAAGAGGAATTTCAAAAAATTATATAAAATAATTTAAGAATCTGTTTCAATAACAAAGGAAAAGATGAATGGAGATTCTTTTCCCAGCAAAGCAGGAAAGCTGTTTTTAAAAAATGTTCCCACATAGAACAACCCACTACATCTCCTTTCTCTTTTCTAACATAACTCCTGACACAACTCCTGTCATTTTTTGATTAAATAATTTCCTAATAAAAAATTGCTTTCAATCTCTTTGTAACAGTCTCTTGGTAATGGGAATCAACTAATAACCTTAGCATCTGCAAATGACCACTGATTCTTTTTTAAGTTTAAAATGATGACGAACAGAACTAGAACTCAAATGTCTTTTAAGGTTTAGAAAAAAACATTTAAAATGTCATCCTTTTTGTGCTTTGTGTGGTCTTTTGACAGCTATACTCTAAATACTATTTGTAATTTAAAGTCATCCTATTCAAAGTGTAAGTTGTAGATCATACATCATTTAAATTTTGCTATAATAGATTTAATGTTAAATATATTCTAAAGCCCAAGATGAATTACTCTGAATTTGGCTTTACTTTTGGATAAAACTAGTGAGCAATATCATATATTCTTCTTTGTGGAATATCAGAATGTATCTTGTCACCCAGAGAGGCTGGAAGTTAGTTACTGGACAGTCTATTGAACACAAAGCTTCTAGAAGTTCCAATGATTCTAACAGAAATTTTTCCCAGACATTAATTTTTAAAGCTGCTTTTTAAAAATCTCTAAACATTCTAAGACTAAAATAACTGAAAAGAGACAACAATGTAAGATTGGTGCATTTGTTACTAGAAAAAAAAGTCACTTCTGAAACTTGAGGGGGGAAATAGTGTTCAGAAATGGGAGCTGAGCTCTATAGTCTGGCATATGCTAAACAAGCACTCTACCATTGAAGTACATCCCTTACCACATCTGATACTTACTTTAGTTACAAAAATTCAAGTCTATTTACTTTTTTTTTTTTTTGCAGTACCAGGATTGAACTTAGGGCCTTGCACTTAACAGGCAGGTGCTTATACCACTGAGCTATATCCCTGGCACTAAAGATAACAGACAGATGAAGAAACCAGAAAAAAATAAAACCAGAAGCTGACCAACACCAGAAATGGACAGATATGATGTTTGACCAACAGCAAGAGACAGAAAATTCAGAGTGCACTAAAATGACAGGACATTCAATTATGAATTCTAAGAAACTCAAGTCAGAATTTTAGTCTGTCCAAAAAGGACCAGGCATTCAACATATCCCAGCACAATGACCAAAGGAAGATTCTTTTTAGTTAAAATTACAATTTTAAATACTACTAACGTTCTAGGTAGAGTAGTAGCATCAGTGAGTTACTTAGGGTTAGCAAACCAGACGAATTCCTTGGTTATTCTGAGTTCAAAAAATGAAGGAGTTTGCCAAATTGGAAAATGTACTGAACAATGCCAAATAAGACTCTTCCCACTGGTGAGAAGAGGCTGAGTTAGAGAAAAAAACAATACAAATACAACAAAACAAAAAACCTGGAGAAGATGTTAAGTACTTATCAATGACATCAGAATAGTTCAGCCTTACTGCAAGTTATGTACTGAGTTGTTTTTAATAGAAAAAAAGGCACTAGGTACCATAAGTGAGAAAGCTGTACCCATAATATTACAGAAAAAGATAGAAATTAAGATTGAAAAGACTATATGAAGCCCAAGTAGCTGGATCAGGAATGACACAGACCAATGTACCCATCTGTGCACTTGTTTTCTCTCAGTTTTTAAATACTATTTATTAGACAGTACACCACATAAAATATGAAGCTACTAACTACATGTGACACTTTAATTAAAATTAAATATTCAACAATTTAGTACCACTACATGTGTGGCTAGTATCTCATCAAACAGTGGAAAAGAGCGTCTTAGACCCCAGACAATGTACAATCAACACTTCTGTGCTCCACATTCACACTAGCTTTGAAAGCTGGAGCCTCTTCCATCGTAGTTTCTTCATCAAAACTGACATACGTAGGCAACTAACAGCTCTTCTTGTATACTGATTAAGTATACAAGTGAGATTACATATGCAATACTATTGTAGGATCCTGTTTCTTGATAGATGATCCAATATACTTAGTATTAATACAACTAACATAAAAGGTCTTTTAGCTAAAGAAAATCAATTAGGCTATCAATGTTTTAGTGCATGGTTTTGGTATATTAAGAACACTTACAGCCGGGCATGGTGGTGCATGCCTGTAATCCCAGCACTCAGGAGGCTGAGGCAGGAGGATTGTTGTGAGTTCAAAACCAGCTTGAGCTACAAAGTAAGCTTAAGGCCAGCCTGAACTGCATAGTGAGACCCTGTCTCAAAAAGACAAAACAAAACAAAACAAACAAAAAACCACTCATATTATTGACAGATTCCCTGCACACTGAAGTTTAAAGTAAAACACAGAAAGCTGTAAGACAACTTATGGCTATTAGGCATCAAATTTCTGAACATACCCCAGGAATATTCTCAACTTCTACAATCCTGATGATCCACTGGAGCAATGCCATAACATGTAAATCAAGTCTTCCTGATTAAGTAGTAAGACAGGTTACCTATTTTTGCATATGTTAAATCAAATTCTCATAAAGCTTTCGGTAACTGGAAAGTACAATTATCTCAGAACTTTCAAAGACACACCCTTTATGTGCCGCTGAGTGTAAGTTAAAACATGAACAAACGTGTTTCTCCCAAATCACAAGCTTTTGGTACTTTGACTGTAAAGCTTCCATGATGTAGATCCCCAAAATTCAAAAAAGCAGCCCTGTTACCTTAGCCTAGAAACAGAGCACAATACACATCATTCTGTCTTTGTGTATAAAAAGTAAAAGATGTTTCTGAGAACTTTTCACACTTCATATGGCACAACATAATTTAATCAATGTAGTCATGTACACTTCAGGAAACTTAAAAATTACTGAACACAACCCAGTTCTTGCTTAATGGACACAGGACCTTGTCAGAGCACTAATTTAAAAAAAAAAATTGTTATCTGTATTTTTCAGGTGTATGTTCTTTGAGCTTACACTGTTTTCTGATAGCTTTAGTTCATCTAGCAATACAATTAGTGAATTTGTCCAGTAAGAAGACGTCTTTTGCACAGCTATTTATAACAGACTGAAGCCCCATACTCACAAAGCTCAGAATTAAGTTACGGCTTTCAGTTCCAGTTATGTTTCTGAACAGCTAGCAACTTCAGAGAAACTAATCTATACCTCTTTTTTTTCTATAAAATGTGACATTTGAACTAGACAATAGGGTTATGTCTAAAACCGTGATGATATTTTTTTAAGATTCATTTAATTTTCTATCACATGCACAAGAATTTAAAAATTTGTGATAAGACTTTTAAGTCTTCAAAACTTGCTTCCAAAATAAATTCAACACAAAAAGCACATCAGTTTATATTTAACAAATTATAGTTCATGAATTGTAATTTTGGAGAGAGAAAACAATGTTTTGGTTTTCAAAACATTGTGGCAGAATATACATAAAGATTTATGACTGTACATGTGCGGTTCTGGGGCAGTATGTACATTCATTGTTGTACCATCATCATTGCCAACCTTCTACAGAACTTTTTCATCTTCCCCAACTGAAATGCTATACCCAATCATCAATAACTCCATTTTCTCTTTTCTCCAGTGCCTAATTAATTATTGTTTCTCTACAATTTTATTTTTTGTAGAATTGTACAACAGATTAGGTATGTGTGCTGAGCTACATTTCCACCCCTTTTCAATTTTTTTCCCCCTTTTTCAATTTGGAAATAGGATCTTGCTAAATTGCTCAAGCTAGCATGGATCATCCTGCCTCAGCCTCTCTAGTAGGTGAGCTTACAAGCATGTGCTATCATCCCAACCTTCATAAGATTCTACCTCTCTTCTTAAGAATTTGATTACATCAGGTTGGGGCTGTAGGTTTAGTAACCTAGTGTCTGCCTGGAAATCACAAGGTCCCGAGTTTGATCCCCGATACAAAAAAAAAAAAAAAGAATTTGACTACTTCATATACATGTAATCATTCAATATATTCTTTTTGTTTTGTTTTGTGTTTGTTTTTTTTGCAGAACTGAGGTTTGAACGCAGGTCCTTGTGCTTCCCAGGGAAGCGCTTACTCTACTGAGCTATCTCCCCAGGCCCTTAGTATATTCTTTTTCTTACTGATTTCTTTCATCTATGTCTTCCAGGTCCATTTATCCTGCAACATGTGTCAGACTTATCTCCTTTTAAAGTCTGAATAATAGTCTATTGTATGTATAAAGCATTTTGTTCATCTATTCATTGACCAGCATATTTTTGGCTACTGTAAATAATGCTGCTATGAACATGGGTGAAAAACATTTGAGTATCTTTTTTACTTCTTTTTAGGCAAAGAGGGAGAATATGTCTTGAAAAATCCAGAATAGTTTTAGAGGGCCAGTGGGATAGCTCAGTGAACTAAAGTGCCTGCTTGGGCAAGCTCAGGGACCGTGGTTAGATCCCTGGCACCACATGCTGCACCAGCCCCGCTCCCAGGGTGGGCTGAGCCAGCCACACACACACAAAAAGAAAATAATAATAACAGCAGTTTTATTCTAAAATTAGTTTTTTTTTTACATTTACATATAAAAGTAGTTTTATTCCAAATGTGAACTTTTTTATTTAACCCTTTCCATTAATTAGAGAAGAAATACTATCAAATTTGTACATACATACATATTATTATTATTATTATTGCTTTTTTGGTCTTTTTAAGACAGGGTCTCACTATGCAGTTCAGGCTGGCCTTAAGCTCACTTTGTAGCTCACGCTGGTCTCAAACTCATAGCAATCCTCCTGCCTCAGCCTCCCGAGTGCTAGGATTATAGGCATGAGCCACCACACCCGGCTTGTACAAACATATTAAATAGAATTGAACAGCTATTTCAAAGTAAGGCTTAAAAATCTGAATATTTTAAATTTTAATATACTAATATGAAAATTGAGTTAAATATTCAAAATGTAGGGCCTGCCAGATAGCTCAGAGGACTAAAGTGCCTGCTTAGGCAGAGCACAGCAGCCAGGGTGTGATCCCTGGCATGCTGTGCCAGCCCTGCCCACTGGGCACAGTGAGATGGTGACTGAGACTGTGTGTAGTGGCATTCACCTGTAATCCCAGCACTTGGAAGGTTAAAAACAGGAGAATCACTACAAGTCTAATCTACATAGTAAGACCCTGTACTAAATATTTTAAAAAATATTTTTAAATAAAAATGTTCAAAATGTATATTCACGTTTCTAAAGAAGTCAAACATTTAAACTTCTAAAACAATTTAAACTGGAGCTCCAGGGTGCCTGGCTGCCAAGTACAAGGATCCAGGTTCGATCCCTGGTACCACAGGCCATGCCATGCAGGCCCTAGAGCCCTGGGTGCACTGTGCTGGTCGCAAATCTGGCTGTTGTGGCACTTGCCTATAATCCTAGCAGTGGAGAGGCTGATACAGGAGGATCACTATGAGTCTGAGCTTTGTAATGAGACCCTGTGTACCAAATAAATAAAAGATTTAAAAATTTAAACTGAAGCTATCTATGTAGTTTAGTGGCACAGACAAGCTCAACATGCATACATGAGACCCCTGGGTTCAAGCCTTAGCAAGCGTGCATGCATCCCCCAAAATCCCAAACAATATGAAAACAGCACTAATTCTCTAAACTTAAAATTCAGTAATTACAAGTAAAAACTTTTATTGAAGTTTATACATACTATCAAATGTTATCTTCTAAAAGCATGGAAATTATATGAAGGGTAAAGAAGGAAAAATAGATCACAATTCTGTTTGTAATTTATGACGGAACACTTAATAGGTCACCCAGGGTCTCTGGGTCCATTTATTATTTCCTTTTAGACTTTTCTTTTTTTTTTTTTTTTTTTGTGGAACCAGGGATTGAAGCTTTTAGACTTTTCAATTTGATAACAGCACCTCTTAAAATATGAACATGGAAGTCTCTGGAGCACCAGGAAGTTTTATAGAACTTATGCTAAAGCAAAGTGCATGCTAACAGTGAAACAAAACTTATCACTGTTCCAAAAAATTACCACTAAGGAGTAGCAGTGGGGTGGAGAACTATATGAATGTTACATAGGAAATATGCTGGAGACCTGGAGAGTCAGCATGTACTTATAGTCCCCCTTACTATCTTTTAGAGAGTGCTGGGGCTGTCTGAACAGACATCACCAATCCCATGATTACATACTGCCTGGAAGTTTTAGCCTTTATCTCTCCACAATGTCAACATATATTTATGGGTTTCACAGGCTGCCATCAAGGAGGTATTCTTAGATCTGGAAGCCAAGACATTATCCCTTAAAGACTGACTAGACCAGTACTCACATACCTAAGGCCTATACTCTAGTCAAATGGCAAGACACAGACTGTCTCTCAGGGCTGTTTTCTTTGGATCTCCCTCTCAAGATTCTTCTGCTTTTTGCAATGCCAGTGTGGACAATTTCATCTCTACCAATCTCTTCCTTTTTGGGGAATTTTCTTGGAATTCCTAGTATTTCTAACCAGGAATCAGACTCAGCAGGGGCTCTGTGCAACTGAGCTATACCCCCAGCCCCATGCTCCACTAATCTTAACAAAGAGACAATTTAGGGACTGTTCTCATTTCTGCTCATTTTGTCCTCTTATATTAGCCTTAAATAATCTGATATTAGTGAAACTGAATTTGGGGGTGGCTGAAAGAGGTTATAATCCAATATAGATCTGCTAGGCTACAGAGAAGTTACATTACCTTTCTCTATAAAGTCTAAACAATCTAAAGAATGCATACAGCTTCAGTTCTCAGCTTCTGCAGTCACCCTGCTAATGTTTCAATGTTTCACAAACTGTTCTTAATATCCTAAGTGACACCATAATACTGTATAATGCTCTTACACTTGACCTTGAACAAGCCCTTGCCTGGGTGGGTCCAAACTAATTTATGCAGAACCAACTAACATGACAATACCTTTGGGTTAAACATGAAAATTACCTTAGGTACCAAGCAATACTATTAAAACTGTAAGTTGTTGAAGACATGTTAATTACTTTATGCTTCTCAAACTTTAGCATTTACCTAATCTGTAACTGCTGCAATATCTTTATTTGGAAAACTAAAAGAACCCTTCTTTGTACTTCTCTGATCTGTAGTTAACATGGACCTCCTGGTGCCCCAGAGTCAATCTGGATCTTAATCTACTCTTATCTTCATTCAGTAAACACTAATTCTGTCCCAAACATCCCTTCTATGATTTACATTCTGGGATCTAAATAAGTAGAATTTCTACTTTGTACTCTTGGCTTCAGTTTCTTCATCCTTTAGGCATTTCATACAACCCAGATCATACAGCAGTCGGTTGCAAATTTTCACTCCTGCTCTGGAGCTGTATCTTCACAGTCACTAAGGAATATTCTTTATCTCTGTCACCTACCTAATGGAGGCTCAACAGATCTTGGTCAAGATTTCTTACTTTCAAAAAACACCTAAATCCTCATCAGAGATAAGACTTACAGATATTGGGGAGAGCAGAGAATTTCCGTCTATAAAAAAAGAGATGATTTATTTTAGAGTAAGCCTGCCAGCTTTCCTGGTATTATAGTTAGCTAAATTATCTAGAAATATTGTAGGCAGTCAGACAGAGCTGAAGAGGACAGTGCAGAAGACAATCATAGCTGGAGGCATGACCATATCCAAATAATTCCCAAGGGCTGAAAACCAGTGATTGATATTCTAAAGAGGCATCAATCCCCTGGGGAGGAGGACCAAAATCTCCTTAACCCACCCCTTCTAGGAAAGTCCTTGTCCATCCCAAGTGTTCTTGCTAACTGTCTTACTTCCCAAGTGACACCCATTTAATATTAGTACCTAAACAACTATACTTGTAAATTTATTGGTTTAGCAAAGTGTTGCCCACCTCAAACCCACCTTGTGATTTCCTACTCAGTGATCAATATACCTAAATTATACTTGTACTCTTAAGAGTTAACTATAGTTTTGTCCCTCCCACCTTACCTCTTGGCTTTGCTCAATAAAACACCCTTAAGAAGTGGGGTTGGTGGGTAATTCACTTTCTGGGCCCCCTTCTGTCCCCCTTAGAAGCTTTCTTTCTTTCAATAAATTCTTGCTCATCTTAACCTCCACTGTTTCTAAAATTCATTCCTTGATTTTAGAAAACAGGAACTCAGTATTTCAAACATCTAGCAGGTTGGAAGTTATGCTTTCCTAATATTATTTAGATATTAGATTATTTGGCATTCATATAGCACATATCCTGTATCATTGGTAGATTTATATAAGTAGTAAGATTATCATTGTAACACCAACCAAGTAAATGATATATATGCCTATTTCTTCCCAAAATACATATACATATACACAATCCTCAGAACCTAACATTCCATATATACTTTTTACCTTTTTAAGGGCAAATGACAAGATTCAAAAGAAAAAATAGGATAAACAGAGAAAAGTAATCATTCCATGTATGCATTTTATGTTGGCTGAAAGGGGTCTTCTTTCTGAGCTAAACAAGCTAACTTAAGCTAGGAAATGTTATTTATCCCTTCAGCCTTTGGGCTGGCTGTGAATACTTTTTAGAATAATACTTAAAATGTTTAATTGTAGGGCCTAAGGAGGAAGTAAGGAATATTAAGAAAATCTTGGGCTGGGGAGCTAGCTCAGTGGTCTAAGCACCTGCCTGGCAAGCACAGGGACCCCGGACACCCAGCAGGCCACCACACCTATAATTATAGTGCTGGGGAGGCTGGGACAGGAGAATCATTATGACTCAGAGCTGTGTAGCAATACCCTATACCAAATAAATAATAAAAGCTTAAGAATAAAAAAAAATTGTAAGCAGAAAATCTATGTTGCTTTGTCACCTAACTAAAGCCAGAAAAACTACAGATCTCCCTTCTTGTAAGTAGCAAATCTTAATAAGCAATAAAATTAATAACAGTTGGCTCAAAAGTCAACTACTTCTATGTTATTAAGCAACCTTCTGCCATGCTGCATGAAGTCATCCTGCAAAGGAAAATGACTTCCTAATAATAGTCTCCTTACCCATCAATTCCTTTTCATTTAACATGGAGAAAGTAAAATAACAACATCTATGTCATTTTCAATATAATTTTAATTCTCTTTGCACTGATGGGGGGACTTATCAGTCCTTACTAACTTGGCCCTTAGTTTGCCTGCTCCATTTGTCTATATAAACTACCATCTCCACCTCTTCTTTTTCCTTTGGATGCCTGCCAGCTTTCCTTTATTCATATCATCTGTAGTAAAAGTTTCAATAAATACCCTTAATCTTAGAAGATGTGCAACCAACATTTTGTCAGTTGTGTTGGAATGTTTCCTGGTTTCAGCCAAGCAACACAGCTCTTCACACACATTTTCTTCAGCAGTGCATCACAAAAACTAGAATAATCATTTCAAAGAAAAATCTAAATATCTAATGTGAATATAGTTAACAGATTGGGAACCAGTTAATCGTATTTTGTCTTAAGTCCACTGAAAACAAAAGGTACTGAGTTAATGTTCATTACAGTTTCTTTTAAAATTATAAATTTACATGGTCTTTTATAAATTGCTAACTAATACTTTCTTCAACATTTTAAAACACTAACTTGTTATTAATACATTAAGGTTCTATGGGATCTTTTCATCTTACAGAATATTAAGTGGTATGTACAGTAGCTTTAGAAACCAGCAAAAATAGCAAAGGTTTAGTAATAGAGCCAGAAACTGGGATTAGATATGATTTGCAAAAACAGAGGGAAAACCCCTTTTAGTGGGAGAGGAATACGTGGGAAGTATGATAGAAAGAACTAAAGCAAAGCATAGACACTGAAAGTAAAATAAAATGAGAGATGAAATTTAAAAACAAATCTCTGCTCAACAATGTAGAAAACAACTGTTGTTCTTTAAGTATAAAGCAGTCGTTTAACCCACTAGGTACAGTATTGGCTTGATTTACAATAGAATTTCATAGTACTGAGTGATGGCTTAAGTAGAGCACAGTAACTTGGTCATTCATATAATGCTGTTAAATTAATTATCTGTATTTAAACTTCAGGATTTCAAGTTTTGAAAAAGAAAGCTCAGATACATCTCAATCTGGTACATGAAGATATCGCAAATATACATTACAAGGAAAACAAAATTAACAAATGGATATCATCATGAATAATGCAAAATGTATAAATTATACCATTCAATTAAATAACTTCATTTAAAAAAATTTTTCAGATTGCCAAATTAGTAACACATATAACTTCCTACCAATTCCAAATATCTTCAACATAAGTCAAACCCCTCACTTAAAGTAATAACATTATTATATTTTTTACATGTCATGCTATAATATGAACACTGCCCACACAAGGCTGGAAAATCCTTTTTTTAAAAGGGTCACTTGGATGGTGAGGAGAAAAAAAGTGATATGTTTCCTAATTAATTTGGAAAGATAATTTAGAGAGCGTGGTCTTCATGAATTACGATTATTTTTTTGGGATGAGGATGTGCACTCAGGGCCTGGTATATGCTAGGCAAGTGCTCTAATCTGAGCCACATCACAAGCATCTTCACAAATTATTCTGAAAAGATAATGTAAGTATGGTATTGGCAAAAACTAAACATTCTTGTATGCTTTAGTTTCCTTTTGAGATGTAATAAGCTTCCTAAAAGGTATACTAATAAAATTTATATTCTTGAAGCATTTGTTTTAAATGACCATGAAAAAAATGAGTAATTTGTTCTTGTAATCTGGAGTACAGTATTATTTTCCTAAAGTTCTGAGTATAAATAATGTCCTACACAGCATAAAATGCAGCAATTTTGCTTTTCAAGTATCTTCCTTAAGGCTGTCAACTGCAGCTACTGAAGACCTCTCAGGGGAGGCTATCCTAGGCTCAAATAATATTGGGGTATTCAGCAGGTAAGAACCCAAATCTTTCTTTCTTTTCTACTTTCCTCTCCAACATCAGGGAATACACACCTGTGTAATGCTAATAATTTCCACATTCTTCAGGATTCAGAGAAGGTATGTGTTGGCTCAAAGCCCCAGAACACTGACCTTCCTCTCTTGCTTTCATTACTGGAGGGTGCCATCATCTAGCATATTCACTAGAAGCAGAGCCCCAGACTTCAACTTGATTCACTTCTTTACTACAGTGGGGACAAAAAAGTTACATGTACAGATTGATACTTAATGATAAGAGTTGCTTCAGTTATTTGTCACTTCATTAATTTTTTAGCAGTTCTTAAAAATCAATTTGAAGTAAAACATGAAAAAGTTTACAACATGAGAAAAATATTTTTTAAACAATACAATGTTCAGTTTTAACTGTTTTTTTTTTGGGGGGGGGTGTTGGTGGAACCAGGGATTGAACTCAGGCCCTTGCACTTGCCAGGGAAGTGCTATCTCCCTGGCCCCTACAATATCAATTTGCTACATTATTTTTATCTGAATGAAACTGCCTTTTTGAGCAATGGTGGTTTGAGCACAGGTGCTATAAAGTTCTTATTTGGCAAAATGAACATAGCTGTAATCAAATTAGATGTGCTATATGAATTTAAGACATTTTGTTTAAAGTGACTTTGTTTAAAGATATTATGCTGTTCCTTTTTTTGTAGAAAATAAAACCTTTTATGAAATAATGGCAGTAGGTGCTAATTCTTTTTCTCTTAAGTGATTTTAGTAGGCAAAATTTAACGAGTAGGCTTCTCTTGTTTTTTGAAATGTAACTTCTCCCAAAACATCAAGTTTTTGAAATAAGACAAATGTATTCAAGTCAGTTTGGTACCTTTTAGCTCTGTGACAAACTTTTTTCTCTGGGTCTCAAATTTCTCATCTACAAATTCTGCAGCACTGATGATAAAATTAAATGCAAGAACATAAATTCTGCACACAATAGATACAGAAAAAAGATGTTCTTTAATTTGATAGATGTATGTGTATTTGGTCTCTCTCTGCACTTTAAAAATCCACCAAATCAGTTAGCCTTCTCACTCCTGAGAAAGCTTCATTGTTCAAGAACTCCCTCTTCTCCCTCCCCCCATTCTAGATGATTCAATGACCAAAAGCATCTCCAGAGACTCCAGCTATTCTGTTATGCTATAGTAGATGTATTTCCTGTATCTTCAGCCTGTCCTTGCCAAATTTCATCTCTTTGGTTTATAAACACACACAAGACTCTCCTCCCTTAAAAAAAAAAAAAAAAAAAAAAAATTACATGTATATACATATCACCTAGAGTATGGCTAACATTTATCTAATGTAATCTAATGTTTACCATCAACTTGTTCATTACTTAGGATCACTATCTTATATAGTTTCAAAATACAATTAATACTTTTCATTCTCTAACTTTCACATGACCACTTTGTGGGATGTAACACCACTGTCCTTTTCTTCCCTTTTTTGGTACCAGGGATTGAATTTGGGATTTTGCGTGTGCCAGGAAAGTGCTTATGCCACTGAGCTATCTCCCTGGTCCTTTTCTTTCTTTTTGTAACTAATTTTCAACCTTGTTTTTCCTGATGGTTTCACCAAAGGTTCTTGTAGTAGATTTGTCTTAATTTTTCTTCCCATTCAAACCTAAGCCTTTTATTTACTCATGAATTCTAAGTCTAGATATAATGTCTAAATCTGTTAGGATTTCAGATCTTTCCCTTACACTTTTTTCCTGTGCATCCCTTTCAAATCCTCTTGGCCATATCTTAACCACTTTTCATTGAATGTTATAAAATCACTCTTTATTGTCAACTTCTCATCCTCCTAATCCATACGCCACAATGCTGCCAAGTGACCACACTCACCTGTTAAGATCTTCCAATGGGCCTTATTAAGCACTCTAAAATAAGCATAAATTCTTAGTACACCATACATGATTTCTTCCTATCTCCTGGCTTCCTGATCTCTAGTTTTGTTTCTGAGCACTTTTCTCTCTACTTAACATGCTGTTTCTAGAGATTTCTTTTGTTGGTGAAATCTCCCCAGCTTAAAAAAAAAAAAAAAAAAAAAAGAAAGAAAACCTGCCTGCTACAGTGCAGCACACGATTCTAGCTACTCAAAGGCAGAGATAGGAGAATGGCAAACTCCATGGCAATCCAGGCAACCGTACAGACCATATCCCACAACAAAAACTAAAAACCAAAACATAACCGATGATGCTTCAGATACAAGCCTGTCAACACAAGCTACTAAATATTATTTTCTTTGCTGATGTGCAGAGGATAACTTTTACTTTTGTGGGTAGGAATGGCAGAGTTAGAGTAAAAAATTACCAGCATACTAAGCAAGACTTTTTAATCAGAAGCAAAATATCAAAGCCATAACCTACAAATGGCATTTTTAGGAAAGGTTCACAGCATGAACTATGTCAAATGATTCTAATTTTCAATCCACATTCAGAAACGATTGTATCCCTCCCTAAAATAAAAAAGGGGGGTGTCCTACTGAGGATGAAGCTATTTATGTCAAAATCTATTGCAGCCACTGGATAGTCTAAAAATGTCTTTTATTTTTGTTTCAGGAGGAATTGAGGTTTACTTCAGGTTTGTTGGAACTGGAGTACAGACCTGACCACACCAAGTCAATGGGGCTATCGCAATCCTCTTCCTTCTTTACCCTGATCTACATGAAGGATATGCTGTATTTCTTTCTGTTTTTTTTTTTTTTTCTCCTCCCTTGTGGTCTGGGAATGGAAACCAAAATTTCTAACATATTGGAGAAGAGCTATGTACAGTCCAGGGCTTATTTTCTTAATCCAACCATTTCATATGATATAAGTAACCTTAGACACACCAAGATAGCTATAATGAATGTCATTTCTTTAGCTACATATAATATTTCAAGTTAAATTCCTTTTATTTTCACCTTCTCAAACACCATAAAGATTTATGACAGAAAACTGAAGATAAAGTTATATCACTATTCATTGCACATTTTCCAATATGACCTGGCTTTGCTTTTACACTTCAATGATTATACGGGCCAGGCAGATAGCTCAGTAGAATAAGCACAAGGGCCTGAGTTCCATCCCCGGTTCTGCCCAAAAAAAAAAAAAAAAAAAAAAAAAGAGCAATTTTAGCAATGTTATTAAAAAAAAAGGAGAACAATAATATAGGGAAAACATAACCAAATGTAATCAGATTTGATTCTAACTTGCTTTGATTTTGTTTCACTTAATGATTACCTCCTCACAATTTCTTGAAATACATACAAGGTGATGCATATCTACTGCCTTCATCACAAAGGTGATGTGTAATTCCAATCCCTATAACATTCTAAACTCAAGCATAAAAATACTCTGCACATAAAACTTTCTCAATAAATCTGTATGATGACTTTTTAAATAAAAAGGTATAAAATGCCTTTAAAAAGAACCGAATGATTGTACATAAGGAAATAAGATCACTGCACTGACTGGTTCTTCTCACCTATTTCAGAACAGATGTAACAAACATTTATCAAATGACACATAATTATAAGCTGTGATACAAATTATGAAAAAAGTACCAAGTGCTTTATGAGAAACAAAGTAGGGGGCAGGATACAGGGCATTTACTTGATATCTGTTTTAATCTTAACAGTATTTTTCTCAGGCTATCACCCTTCTACAAAGGAAATGGAAGCTCCAGGTTGTTAATGTGCCCACATGGGCACAGCTTCTAAGTGGGACAGCCAAGAACACAGGTTTACTTCAAATGACTATATTGCGTCCACCCTTCCTTACACTAACTATATTTTGTTAGCATACACATACTCAGTAGTTTCACTAAGTGCACACACCTTTGTTTTTTTTCCCTTTTTCAGTGATGTCTAATTAGACACCCTGTTTAATAATAGATCAAATTGCTTCCTTAGATCCCCATAACTCACTCCTACTTCTTGTCAAAATGTTTATCACTCTAATATGGTACACTCTATTTGTATGTACACTATATGGCCCTATGCTAGAAGGTACAATCTAGGAGAGTAGTTAGAAGCTCTAAAAAGTTTGTGAACTGTTCTAGGAAATCAGGACTATCCTTGTTCTGTTCACAGATGTAGCTGTTCCACCCAGCACTAATTTAAACAAAAACAAAACCCTAATTATAGTGACTGGCAAAAATAGGCCAACACTGGCCTGTCCTTTCTTCCCACTTTTCATCTTTAGCTATATGCAAGAATTTATGTAATCATCTTCACTTATTTTTTTTTTTTTTTTGGCGGAACTGGGGATTGAACTCAGGTCCTTGCGCTTGCCAGGCAAATGCTTATTCTACTGAGCCATCTCCTGGGCACCCATCTTCACTTTTAATTCTTGAGAACAAAAGACCTGTATTTGAAGGGTGGGGAGATGGCTCAGTAGAGTAAGCGCTTCCCTGGCAAGCAAGGGCCTAAGTTCAATCACCAGTTCTGGAAAAAAAAAAAAGAATTGTATTTGAGGCAAATTTACATTTAAATAAATGTATTCTGAAATGTATTTGTCAAAAAAAAAAGACCCTGAAATTGTACCATTTTAAAAATTTCTAGCCAGGTAAACAGCAAAAAGATGCATAAAAGTATTTAGGAAGACCTACCATGTCCTATGATTATTTAGAAGTTAAATGTCTGCTGCAAATAAAACTTGAGAATTGGAATATAGGTTCAGTATTCCTTATCCAAAATACATGGGACCATTTTTGATTTGGGATTTTCTTTGGATTCTGGAATATCTGCACAGATTTATCAGTTTGTGTACTTCAGAAATCCTTACATGTCCCCAAAATCAAGGCCTTTGGAGGGTCATGTTAGCAGTTAGGGTTTTGGATATTGAATTTTAGATTTTTGGATTAAGGGTGCTCAATTTGTATTCTAAAGCAATGGTTCTCAAATCTTATGGATTCAAAAAAACTATTATAATTTTAAAGAAAGGTTGGAATAATGTTACTAATTTTTACCACAAAGGATAATAAGAACTAAACAGTTTCTATCACTAGAATTTTATCAGAGTATATGATCACAAAAAGACAACTTCAGGTTAAAAGGGTAGTTACTTTTATCGAGTAAATTAAATCACAAGAACCTGACATAAAGATAGTGAATTTTAAAATCTAAATGTGAAAATACTAGAAATGTTGGAAGACTTCATTTGAAAAGAAAAATCAGAAATAAATTGGTATTAAAGTTAAAAAGTTACAGTCATTAAGAAGCACCTTAGTTAAAGTGAAAAGGCATACTAAAGCCTGGAAGATGTGCTAGTGCACACCTGTAATCTCAGTACCTGGGAGACTAAGGCAGGAGGATGGCAGTGAGTTTGAATCTAACTTGAGCTACATAGTGAGACCCTGCTTCAAAAATACAAAGACTGGAATGCTTACTAAGCATTGTTATCCAGAATATATAAAAATAATTACAAACTGGTAAAGAAAGGTAACATTGAGAGGGTAATTCATGGATAAAGCATCTGGTCATAAATGAAAACATTAACTATATAATTGGGAAATGGAAATAAAAACTAGAATGAGGCTTCCTACTCCTTATAATGACCAAAACTGAGAAGTCAGGTATCTATGGTAAAATTTCCTCTCCTCCACAACTGGTGTAATCACTTTGGAGAGAATACTAGTAGTTACTTGATAAAGTGGAAGAAATTGGTACCTTGTAGTATAGAAAGATCTATCAGATTTATATTCCAGGATAATCACATTTAGGTCATTATAATGGGAGCACCACTCGACTAGACGTCAGGGATGCTATGCACTCTTGCTGCATAAAAATAATGCTGCTCCATGTCCTATGATTTTTAGCTACTCTGCTGGACAATCACAGAGCGGACCAAGGAAAGGAAAAATCAAAATCAACCTTAATGCAAGCTACTTGGAAACAAGACTTACCATGAATATACTTGTATTAAAGGAGATTATGACAAATTTAAAGAATTGAACCAGTATGAAAACAAAAATTACACTTTTGTTCAATTTAACTGGGAAAAGCTTAGAAAATAATTTCTTTAGAAAATAATTTTTCGGGCTGAGGAGATGGCTCAGTAGAATAAGCGCTTCCTTGGCAAGCGCAAGGGCCTGAGTTCAAATCCCCGGTTCTAAAAAGAAAGAAAATAATTTTTCACCAACAGTGTCACATGAATGGCTATAGTCTAGTAGCTGTTGTAATAAAAATGACATTACCCACTGGAGCAAAGTATCTGACTACTACTTTTAGAAATGCTTCTTAAGACTTTCCTGTGCACACAACATCGCCGGGAAATCTTGCTAAATCGTAGGGCCTCAGAGTACACATAACCAACAAGCTCTCCATGCCACTCTAGTGTCAGACTTGATTATGGTTGAGGCCCAGCAATAAAACACATATTACTTTAATTAATAAACTCCTGTCACCTAAATAAACATAGAATGCTATGGAAAAAAAAATCCAACTCATCAATCAGTACTCTTAAACTAGTATTATATAACCTGAGTAACTACTGCCTGTATGATTTTCATTGCTCTTTCTAAAACGTGAGCAGGTGACACATTTTATTAGTGATGTACTACAGATGGAGAAATTAGAAACTGACTCAGGTGTGGAATTGGAGACCAATTTTGTGACAGAATTTGGAATCCACCAACTGCCCAATTCTACTACATTCACTAAGCTACTAAAATCATTATTTTGTAATTATGGTCTATAGTAATTTTATCCCATGAAATAAAAGCAAAATCTTTGTCTCCTATTAATTCATATGAATTTCAAAGTAGGCAAAGACACTCAAGAAAACAAGCCACATCATGTATCAGCTACAGCACTGCATAGCAAGGACCAAAATTAAAACTGCCTAGCCTGCTGAAAATCTAATCCTATCCTTGCCAATTAACCTTATTATTACTAGTGCAGGAGAGAATAGAGGTCAAAATATGGGTAAGGGTGCTACTCACTTCCTTCCTCCTACATCTCTAATAAACTAGCAAGTAAGGCTCAAAAAGAGACTTGCTTTTTATATAGTTGTAACATGATTACCTTCACTTTTTTTAGTAATGTCACTACTTCTCCCAAAATAAATTTCATCAACCAGAGTGGAGTTGGGCAGTTGCTATTAGAACACAGGCAGTCATGCTAATTACCAAACCACTGTATTGGCTATGATGAGGTTGTTACCCAACAGAACTCATGCAATAAACACACGAAAAGACCAATTCTCCACGGAGAGAAGTCCATGACTTATAAATCTGTTAATGTAAACAAATGATTATTACAATATGTATCTTTCTACTCAGACTCAAATGCTGACATAAAAATCTTGTCCAAAATTCTTTGTTTACTACAGGGTTAAAAAAAAAAACGAATTATCTAATGTATCAAGCTATCTATCTATCTATCTATCTATCTATCTATCTATCTATCTATCTATCTATCTATAGTACTACACGGAGCTACTGTTCACAAACACCCAAATATGCTAAAGTTTACCCTCTATTCCGTTATTCATTCCTTGCGTACCTCACACTGATCCGAAGCATGAGTTAAAAAAACTACTTGCTACCATTGGCAGAAATCTCTCCACGAATCAGATCTCAACATTTTTAACACGAAGCCGAGGTTAGACTCTCCTTCAGTAGCGTCCTCCACACAACACAATCTAATTTGACACAACTTTCTTGTTTCCGGGTAAAATACAATTTTTTAAAAAGCCCTCTTACTTTTCCAATTAAAACTGATCCTTGATAAGCTTGCCTTTGAGTCCTTAGCAAGACTCAAGTTCAAGCATCTGAAGAAACCAATCCGATTAGGACCGCCCGCCCCCAATCACAAAATCCGTGCACATTCCATCCGACACTCGGCGGGCGGGATCCGCACCCTCAGGAGGGGGATTCCCGGCATCCGCGGAGCTCAGAGCCAGCGAAGGGATGCGTTTCTTTCGAAACGCTCCTCGGGGAAGAAAGCAACAGAAGCGGATCGCGACTCTGGCGCGGGTGGCTGTCCCCGCCTCTTTCCGATCTCAGGCGGAGACCCCGGCGCCGCGGCCCTGGACTCCCGCGCCGGAGGCACCGGGGTAGCGAAAACAAAGCGCCCGGCGCCCCTCCCCCGCCGCCCGGTCCTGCCCAGGCTGGCTCCCGCGCCGCGGCCCGGGCCCAGCGACCCCCGACCCCACGCACCTGCACCGGGGTGACCACGGCCAGGACGCCGGGCTAGGAGGGTTGGGAGAGAACGCCCCCCGCCGCGCTGTGCTCCGCGAGATGTGGCCCGCGCTGCAGCCCCCGGACACTCCCTACCCGCAGACGGCCCGGCCGAGCGGCGGCTGCTACGGCTGCGGTGCCCGGCGTCGGGACGGAGGACTGCGGCGCTCGTGGGGGCCCGGCTCGCGCTCTCGAGTCTCCGACGCGCCGCCCGCGTTCTGCTGACTAACGGCCCGGGCGCGAGGCGCTGGAGCGGCCGCCGCCGCCGGGGGCTCTCGGGCCTCACGTCCCGCGCGGCCGTGGTCGCAGCCGCCACCTCCTCTCCTGGCACTGCAGACAACACCCAGTCCCAGCCGGTCTTTCTTCTCCTTAGTTCCCCTTTCTCTGCTCCTCTTGTGCCTGCCGAGCGCCGGGCTCGCTCCGGGAGCTGGTGGGAAGCCGGCGGGGTTCCGAGGGGGCGTGCGGATCCCGGGCTGAGCTCGGAGTTGGTCACTGACTGGAGAAAGGTGCCAAAGCTGACCCGGGCTCCAGCCCGCAAGCGGCCGGGGGAGGGCCGAACGCAGCCTCGCCCAGTTTCCTCCAATCATAAGCCAGCCAGCAGAGTCAGTGGCCCTCCGCGCTCGCTGAGAGGCTCAGTGGACTCGGCAGGAGGCGGGGATTGCGGAAAAGAGCCAATCGGAGTAGAAGATCCCAGGCCCTCCGCTGTGATGGACTGCCTCTTTCGAGCCAATAGGGAAATTCTCATTTCGAAGAAAGCGGGATTGGTTCGCTCGGTTTGAAACGGAGCTTGCGCAGAGGGCCTCAGCGGCGCCCCTGCGGTGCGGAGTTCCCACACCTGGAACCCGGAGGGCGGGAGGACAGTCTTTGACCTCTGCTGAGAGTCACGTGTGCTGCTCCCTGGGAGCGGAAAGGCCGGGTGAGCTGCTTCCGGGTCGCTGCGGTCGCGCCCGCGCCTTGGAGCCAGTTTTTTGGTCTTCTTTAAGACTGCTTCATCGCACCTGGTGCCAGGCGGCAGCGATTTCGGTGATGAGCTCCCAGAAAGGCAATGTGGCTCGTTCCAGGCCTCAGAAGCACCAGAATTCGTTTAGCTTCAAAAATGACAAGTTTGATAAGAGTATTCAGACCAAGGTAGGAACCTGTTGTGTAAATCCTGATTCCAGGAAGCAGTGATTCATTAGAAGGGGTGAGGTTCTGAATTGGCAAGGCCGAGTGTGGACCGCGGCCCAGTTAGTTTTGGCTGATGCGCAGCCCTTTCTAAAATGTTATTCCCACGCCCTTCCTCTGACCTGGGTATATTGTCTCGTAAATATATCTACCTGATGGTCAACAACACACTGAACTAATTGCATAGGGTGGACAGGACGGCCGTCAGAACGAAGGACCAAGGGGAAGCTGACTTTTAATTCACCCAGCTGGATCTTGTATTTGCATTAGGAGGACGAGGGTTATGGCCCACGTTTATGCAGGTATTGTTTCTTTTTGGCAAACGCCAAGCAGGAGTATGTGAATGATTAGGTGCTTTCAGTCAGTATTATAGGAATTCCTTATTGTTAGGTTTTGAAGAACTAATTATTCATGCGAAAATGATTGCTGTTTATAAAGCCATTTACTTCGTTAGCAGGATTTTTGTAAGATGGAAAAAAATTTAAACTGTTTAAGTAGCCACAGAAGTTGGATTGTGTGTAATTACTGATGTGCGAGGATTTCTCTATACCCATCAGTCTGTGTGGAGAGGAGCTGATTGATAAGGGCATATTGAAGGTCAGTATTACATCCCATAAACCTGATAGTCACACAAACTGGAGTTCAAATTTACTATGACTGTAACCTGAGTTATTTAATATTTGAGATCCCTTGAGTTTTAGTTTGTCTCAAATGAGAAATTGACAAGATTATTATGAGACTAAAACATGCATATAAGTAGTGTGGGTCATAACAGTCAACATATAATTAGTTTCTCAACATTAAGACAGCAAACTAATCTGTTTTCCTTTTTCTTTCATTTATACCAAATATTTAATGAGCACCTTCCTAATGAGACACCCCAGGCTTATGGATACAGTGTTCAAAAGCATTGAACAGGTAAAGACAGTTCAAATAAAAGTTAAAAAGATTTTTTAATTGGGTCCTAGGAGGAGACCCTATTTAGGTTGAGAAAATTTTTGGAAAGAAAACCTTGAGCAACATTTGGGAAGAGTTTTCCAAGTCTGTGCCTGCTGTTAATAGATAAAACCAGAATAAAAAAAAAAGAAACTGTTCCAAATAGATGTGTTCCTCTTGTGAAGGTTTTGCGGGAAGCTAGACCTTGTGGTGCACAATTATAATCCCAGCACTGAAGATTGAGAGTGCAAGACCACTGTTAAGTCCATAGCCATATCGTGACTCAAAGAAAGGGAAAAGATTTTTGCACAAACATTTGATTCTGGTTATTTTTTCATCATGTGATTAAAGCAGTGTTAGTACGTCTAGCTTAGACTTCTTGCACTGTACTTTTTTATGTACAACTTATTGATGTTGTCCAATAGCCATTTATGTTCATTTTCCCTCTTAGATTGTTAAAATGTTTCGGTTGTCAGTGGTTCAGACCACCAGTTCTCTATGTTATTGCAAGTTCTGACTAAAACAGTGAGAAAAATTTTACTGAGGACAGGTTGCCTCATGGAGAATCAATAGCAGTTTTTTGACCCAGCTATGTGCAGCTATCCGAAGCTAAGGCTTTGTAGCAGGCCTTGAACCTTGTCTGAGCAATGGCCAGAGAAGTGTGGGTTCTCTGTAATGCCTTTTTAGGATTACACTGCATTTGACTAGGATTTCAAGTGCTAGGGATCTGCTTTTTTCCTCTGCCAAGTTGTCAGGCTGTTACTGAAATTAGAAGTTAACAGATTTTAGAGGGGAAGTTTATCCAGTATAGGATCCATTTCCATATTTGATTATATTCTGAAAGAGGAGAGAAACTTGTATTGTTTGGCATTTCAGATGACCAATCTTGGACCAGAAGGGCAAAATGATGAAGAATTTCAGTTTAATATGAGGAAATTATGTAACAGTAAAGTCTGCATGATGATTTTATAACCTGTCCTTTCCTAGGGTTACTCTTAAAGAGGCTGTACCCATTTTGGGAACTGATCATCAGTGTACTCAAACTACTGATAGAGATTGGGAAGGGAATAGATGACAATAAGTTTTGAATCTCTTCAAGTTACTTAGTGCTAAAATACTGATTCCATATCGAGTATGATTCTATACATCTGTGATTCAAGCACTTGAGTGGCTGAGGCAGGAGAATCACTATGAGTTCAAGGCCAACCTGGGCTACACTGTGAGAACCTATTTCAAATAAAATAAAGTAAAATGTTGATTCTGTCAAGGCAACCTATTTTCCCTTACTGGAGGTGCCGTGATGTGTAAATGATAACAACGTTGAACTAAGAGAACCATATTTTGGCTCCAATTCTGTCACTTATTTTGGGATGTCAGACCACTTACCTATAAATTCTATTCTCTATTACTAAATTAATATAATATTATCTCTTGGCAACCCATTTGGGACCCCTCCTGTGTTCGAGGAGCTATTTCTATTCCCCATTCTTTTTCCCCAATAAATTTTCCTACTCAGCGTCTGTTGTTACTTACAATTCATTCTCCAACTTGGGGGAACAAGAACTCAGCATATTGGACATCTAGCAGGTTGGAAGTTATATCTATTTCCCTATTTCATTTGGATGTTCCCTATGTCATTCTAGGTGGCTCCAGTGAAGTTACTGGAAAGAGACTTACAGGTATATGCCTATCCAAAATGAGAAAGCCTGGCATATACCAAGGGCCTTTAGGTATAGAACTTCTGTGGAGTATCTGACTGCCAGTCAGGACTATACCTTCAGCCAGCAGGGTCTTCACCACTTGCTCTCTCATCAAAGTTAGGATCCTTTTCAGTGGAGGGAAAATTATAGATAGCTATGTTAGGTAGAAACATTGTAGGCAGACAGGACTAGGCCTTGCACAGAACATGAGGACACATCAGAACTGTAACTGGAGATGCATTTTAAGATTAAACTTACAATGATTAGATTCACATACTTCCTTATGGGATAGACCATTTGAGATTTCCTATATAAACAGACCATTATTTCATGGGGAGCATCCTCTCCCACCAAGAAAAAGACTGAGAAATAACACTGAGACTGCAAATTATCAGCCAAGATTAATGTTGTCATGCATGTGCCCTTGCCACTGTTGGCTCAATATTACATAAGTGACTGTACTTTAATCTTATTGGATGATCATAATTTTGATTGAAGTTATCCCCAGTTCATGATTTTGCTCTATAAAACTTCTTTTGAGAAGTGGGCTTGTTGGCACACCATTTAGGACCCCTCCTGATTCCTATCCTGCTATTCCTGTTCCCTATTCTTTCTCCTCAATAAATTTTCCCACTCTTAAAAAAATACTATCCTTTGTCCTACTTTCCTCTCAGGAGTATTGCTATTGAGAATATTACATAACTATTTCTAAGAAATAGTGATGTAAATATGAAGCACAAAGTATGTAATTTATATAGACTTCCATTTGCTGAAAGCCTACCAAATGGATTAGAAAAGAAATGTATGCTGATATCATTTCCCAGACCTAGTCCTATCCAGGTATAGTCACTGTTAATAGTTTGATGTGAATGTTCTACACATCTATGCACAACCCAGTCTGTCTATAATAAACTTTTCCGTTCGTAAGTGATAGTGTTAGAACAGATATTAAATTCATTATTTTTAGTGGATGTAGTTATTTATTTAGTAGCTATTTTCCTGTTAACCATTTGAGTTGTCTTCAGTTTTTTTATTATATCAAAAAATGCTTTGAAATTCTTTTATTTATGTATTTATTCTATATTTAGTAACTGGTACCAAACATCATGCAAGATGCTGGTGTGCACAGTTAGTTAAGAAAGGCTGTGCATGGTGCTGATGTAAATTTTACCTCAGCCAGGCATGGTGCCGCAGGCCCTGTAATACCAGCACTTGGGAGGCTGAGGCAGGAGGATTGTTGTGAGTTCAAGACCAGCCTGAGCTACAAAGTGAGCTTAAGGCCAGCCCGAACTGTAGTGAGACCCTGTCTGAAAAAAAAAAAAAAAAAAAAAAAAAAAAAAAATTACCTCAATTAAAAATAGATATTACAGCCAGGTAGACATACTGAAGTTCTGCTCTCGTTTTCATTTTAGAGAAGTCGCAAGAAGGTAATCAGTCCTTTTTAAAAAGAAAACTATTATTATTGAGGAATAAAAGCAATAATGGCATGTTGCTATAATTCTATAGAACTGCTTTAATTGAATTTATAATAGGACTGGAGATACAGCTTACCAACAACAGTGCCTGCCTGGCAAGCATGAGATCCTGAGTTTGATTTCCAGTACAAAAAAAAAAAAATAATAATAATAATAATAGTTTGGTGTGTGACAGGCACTAATCAAATGATATTTCCAGTATCTTGATACCCAAAGCTTTCACTGCTCCCATCTGTCGGGGTGATTCTGTCTGTCTCTCACAATGTTTTACTAGCATTTCTTGAGGTATTTTTCTTAGGTCTCCAGGGCAACATGATCTTCTTGATACGGCAAGAGTAAATTCATGGTCAAATTACTTTGGAAATAATATATGTATACAAGATCTCACTTTGGGGAGGGGATAGTATACATTGCCATGAAGCACTGAGATGTTTTGCTGCTTTAAAAATATTACCTAACTCAAACTTGCTTGGCTCATGGAATTCATCTGTGTAATGCCCATTAAACTAATTTATTATGAAACACACCCTCTTTGGGAAACTGATCTTTACCTTGATTTGGATAGGGAAAATGACAGTCTGGGGCTATACTCTCCATAGTTATTAGTAAAAGCTAATATTTGTGTACTTAAGTATGTTATGCACTATGAATATTTTATACACATGATCTAATCTTCAAAATAACCCTAGGATAGGTTATTATCCCATTTTACCTACTGGGAAATTAGGGCTTAGGGGATTAAATAATGTGTCCAGAGTTGTGTGATGTTGGTCTCATGAAGGTAGTTCTCACTAGAGTGGGTCAGTATGAAATGAGGGCACTGCACGTGCTTAAACCCCCCCCCCCACGCTGCTTTCCCTTTTCTATTCCTGCTTTGCTATGAGGCAGCAAAGGGGACATTTATCAGAGGCTGAAGAGATGGGGTCACCAGCCCTTGGACTTCCAGCCACCCAAACTGAACCAAGTAAACCTCTTTCCTTTATAAGGTACCTACCCTTAGATAGATAGTATCAGAAAACAGATAGTATAACCCCTAAATACTGCCTGCTTGAAATATTGTAGTCTTTTTCACACAAGTGGCCTGAGAGTGTCATACTTCATAGATGTGGGCAGGTTGGGCTGGAGCTCACCGAATCAACCAGGGTGCTGTAGATGAAGCTCCTTGCCTCCTTAATGTAGAAGCCCATGCTGATTTAGGCCAATCCCTGAGCTTCTTGTTTGGTTTAAACAGGAAGAAAGCTAAGTTTAAGGTGGAATGGTTACGTTTGTAGAGCAGAACAAGATTCTGTGTTTGCAAGCTTCTTTAGTGACAATAGCACAAACAAGAAAACCTCCAAATATCTGTCAGCAGGAGATTTATAAGCAGATTGTGTCAGATGCATACAATGGAATGCTACTCTTATTTTAAAAATAAAGTGCTTGTCTGGTCAAATAGCTCAGTGGATTAAAGCGTCTGCTTAGGCAGACAGAGGCCAGGAGTTCGATCCCTGGGCCTGACATGCTGGCCCTGCCCCCAGGATGCACTGACATGGTGATTGAGACTGGGCATGGTGGCATGTGCCTGTAATCCCAGCATTTGGGAGGCTGGGATTACAGGCACACTGTAAGTCTGATCAATGCAGTGAAACCCTGTAGACCCTACCCTAAATACAAAAAAAAAAAAAGGATAATAAATAAAGTGCTGATACATGTATTGCAAGTGAATCTCAAGACCTTGAGGGAAAGATACTAATTCCCTCCAAAGGAATAGGAACTGTACTCGGTACTAGGGAATTGACTGGAACACAAAAAGCTTTCTAGGGAGATGGAATCAGTGAAACTTGCAGGAGTGAATGTAGTTATCACATTTCTCTGAATTGTACTTAAGGTTGTGCATGGTGCTGATGTAAATTTTACTCCAATTAAAAATAGATATTACAGCTAGTCAGACATACTGAAGTTCCCTTCTTTTTTATTTTCATTTTAGAGAAGTTCTAAGAACATAATCAGTCCTTTTTAAAAAGAAAACTATTGCTATTGAGGAATAAAAACAATAGTGGCATGTCAGTTACTGAATATCTTACACAACTACAATAACTATAATTCTATTAAGTTTTTCCTTTTTGTATCTATGAACTCCAGTCATGACATGACTTATTTCTCTGTACAAATGGTACAGATAGGCCAGGTATGGTGGTTCATGCCTCTAATCCTAACACTCTGGAGGCTGAGGCAGGAGAAGCATTGTGAGTTCAAGCCCAGCCTGGGCTACAAAGTGAGTTCAGGGTCTGTGTGAAATGCATAGTGAGACCCTGTCTTGAGAAGACCAAACGACAACAAAAGACACAAATAACATTACAAAGTGGGTTTTGTGTTTAAGTTTTGGAGCCTAGACACTGATTATTTCTAGTCACATTGCAGAGTAGACTTGCCATCTTAGTTTAGTTAATCATGATGTCTGAAGCTGTAAAATAAATGACTAAGACTTTGCTGTAGCAGTCAGTTCACTGTACTATTAGTGAGGCTCGTTTTGTCCAGGTTCTTCAGAATTAGATGTTACAGGATGTTTATTCTGTCTCCCCCAAGCCCAGAAATGTTTAGCCATAGGGAACAGCCCCAGATTGCTTTACGGACTGCCTGACACAATTTCAGTGTGACGAAGTTTCAATCCTGGGAATAAATGGTATTTCTCAATGAATGGGTGTCAGTAACTAGGGGTGAAAACCATGGGCTGCCGTTGAGTGCAGCAGTTGGGCACATATAGTCTCCTTTGGTTCAAAGATAGCTCAGGTAATTTAAGTATTCTAGTAATGGAAAGGTCTCATCCTCTTATCTCTCTATAAGTTGGACAGTGTTCTTTGATGTTGTTGTTTTTTTTTTGGTGGGATTGAACCCAGAGCCTCTGCACTGAGCTATATCCTGTGTCCTATTTATTTATTTTTATTTTGAGATAAGGTCTCTGAGTCACTGAGTTGCCCAGGCTGAACTTGAACTAGAGATCTTCCTGGTTCAGCCTCTAGCATGCTGAGATTATAGGCCATACCTACCCAAATTTATTGAATACAAAGCAGTGGAGAAGATGCAGTCCCCATTAGTTTGCTTAAATGCAACATTTTCCACTTCACAAGGTAACTTGATTTGTGGCATGTTAAAGATTTTGATATACATTTTGATATAAATATTATAATAAATATTATACCTAGTAAAATTCAGCATGGTGGAGCTGTTCACTTTTTCCTTTTGCCTTTTCACTGCCTTGAAGTACTGTATTCTTTTGTTTTGTGGAGCTGGAGATGAAGTACAGTGTTCTGAACTTGTATTTACCTTTTATTTTCTTTTCCCCCTTTTCTCACACAAAATAATTTCACCCATGCTTGAGGGTGTTCCATATGCTTATGTTCTCAGAATGCTTCCACTTGAAAATAGTCTCTTAATGTCGAGGCCTGCTACAATTTCTTTTTCTGCATTAATTATATACTTTATTTCCTTTGTATATAATGAATGACAGTTGAAATGAATTTGTATTTGCTCTGTTGGGTTAGGAAACAGTACTGCACTTACTATTGGATTAGTTAGAAAATCTTACCTTGCTAATTACTCACTTTTATATAAAGGTAGATAGCACAGTATTAAAGACAAATTTCAGAATTCATCATCCAAGTGTATTAGTTCACCTGAGAAAGAGGGGGTTGTATTTGTAGGAATTCTCCCCCTAACTGTACCATTTCCCTTTTACAGCACAGCAGTAGGGAGTTTTCCAACTGGACAGAACTCCTGGCTATGAACTAGGCCTGTAGCGTTTATTCTCAGCTGAGGCGCTCTGTCACTGTCCTGGCAGAAGCGTTACTGTGAGGTCCTGGCCAGCTGTGCCGGTAGCCTGCTGTGCTTCAGAGTCCCTCTGCCAGCTTGCTTCATTGTCAATTGTCAGTTCTTTCTCCCCAGATTCTTATGAAAGGAAGAATGAAATGAGGGACAAAGGAATAGCTAACATGCTTAAGATTTCTTTCTTAGATTGTCTTCACTCCCTGCCAATTATATGTATTGAATGAAATTAAGTAAATACTCCTTTTCTGAAGAGGCTCTATGTATGAAGGTATTTGTCATTAAGATTCTTTAGCTCTGACTTAAATAGAAAGGGAATTTATTGGAAAGCTAATGAGATACTCTGAGCAGCTTCAAATAAGGCTTTTACTTTGTTGTTGGGGCTTTTTTTCCCAAAACTATCTTGAGATTACCAGACCAGCCACTCCTGGAAATCTTATCCCCTCTTGGCTTTATACATACCTTGACCTGGTATAGTCTTTACAGTGCCCCCTTCCTTAGTCCTCTGTTTGCCTTCTGGAATTTTATTGATTTTATTGTTGTTAAATAGAAACAAAGTGCTGAAAATAAAGTTTCTCTCATTTTCTTACCCTGTCTGAGCCATCCCCGGAATAAAGTGTTGGCTTGTTCAGCCTTTTTTTAGACAGGGTCTCCTATGTAGTTCAGGCTGGCTTTGAACTCACTATGCAGCTCAGGCTGGGCTACATCCATTCTACTGGATCCGCCTGCCTCAGCTTCCTGAGTGCTATGATGGTCCATAGACTGGTAAGGGATGTTTTTTTCAGCCCACATCTCCACCTCCGGGCATGAAGAGCCCTTTCTCCCAGCAGTCTATCTTAAGTGCATTATTATGCTTTCTTTAAAAATCCTCCTTAACGCAAGGATCTGAATTCAATCCTTGGTTCCACCAAAAAAAAAAAAAAATCCTCCTCAAAGTCTATCCCCTACCCTTGCCCTGTTCCCTCTTTTGGAAAAATCTGGTGGGCTGACCTGTGTCTTTATATAAGTTCCATTGTTTCAGCCCTGTCTGTATTGATTTTGTATCTACCACTGTACTGAACCCTCTCTTGACAAGATCAGTGATCTCTGTACCTGAAATCCCTTCAAATACCCAGTCCTGTGGGTGGTGACAGTGTATCAGTGTGGGTTCACTGAGGATGTTGGCAGTGCAGACCTTGGTGGTACATCTCTATGGTACATCTCTACAAGCCGGGCTTCAGCAACACTGAATGCCTGCCACTGAATTTACTTTTGAGCGTGAGCCTAGAATATGAAATGTGTTTCAAAAAATAATTCTTAGAAGCCATCTTAATTACTCAGCAACATTTACTTTTTTAAGTACTGTCTTAAACAGTTCAGCCAGTGGCTTAAAATGCCATTTTTTTATGCTTATAACTCCCAGGTATTAAACACCAGCCCAAACTTTCTCCTGAGCGGCAGAGATATATTTAATTACCTAGTTGACTTGGGTTCTTGGTTTTTCTAAAAGGGATCCTGAACATAACAAGGCAAAGAAAGAACTTTTCTCAGACCTTTTATTTTCTTCCTGTTTTCCTTAACTCCTTAAATGACTTTACCAATTGACTTAGGGCCTTTTTTGTCACTCTTCATTGCAGTTCTTCAACAAAACTGTGAACTGTTACATTTTCCTAGCTTTTTTATTCCTTTCTGACATGGTTTTTGTCTCCCCCCCCCCCCCAAAACCATGGATTGAACTCAGGCCTTTGTGCTTGCCAGGGAAGCACTTGCTCTACTGAGCTATCTCCTCAGTCCCCTTGTTATTGTTTAAAACCCCTCTCCTAGAATATAATGGGTATGAAGGCAAAGATTTCCTTTTTATCCTCAATTCCTAGATTAGGCATTGGTACACAGAAGGTATTCCATAAGTAGTTGGTAACTAAAATACATATAATGGTATGACAAGTGCTTTGATCGTGGTACCACTGTTATGATTCTGAAATAAAGAGAATAACTGATAAAATATTATTATTCTTAGAGAAAGTGGAGCTCAGTGACGGGGGGCCAAGAAGAAGTGAAATTAGATGGTATAATGGGTGATACGAGCTTGTAAGTTGTTTGGGTCATGAAGTTGAATGAGCTGAGCTTACTCTAAAACAAAGCCAAATGAAAGGACTGGTAACAGTATCACATGGTGGATCTTTTGGGAACAGGACTTCTATCTTGCTCATCTTACACACTGAAGCCTTCTCAGAAATGTTTCAGCAAGTGACTCATGTCTCTTTAAAGGAACAGAGTAAGGCAAAGATAGATGAAGAGCTTACCTTTTTTCCCTCTGAGAAGACTATAAGGCTACAAATAGGTGTTTGTGCTTGTTGCCAGAATGAATATGCTACATTATGTGTGACCAAAGTATGAGAAGAAAAGCTTCTCTTACGTTGTTTGTATCAGGAGCTGGCCAGGCTCCCAGTGTTATGAATGCGTGTACTGCAAGGGATAAAAGGCAACAGACAGAGTGGTGTTTGGGAGCTAAGACAATGACTTCTCAGAATTAACCCATTATGTGTTGGGCCCATAACAGCATGGGGGCATGCGGGAAAGTGCAGAAAATGGTTGAGGTGGAAGGCACAAACATGAGCAAGGCTTTGAAATAGATGAAGAAATTTTAAGCAGTAAGTTATTGCTCCACATGAGAAGAATTTGATCTCTTAAGGCTGGCAGTATCGCCCTTGAAAATTTGAGGGAGGGTCCGCACCCACAGTTGCAGTGTTATCCTGCCTTCGGAGATGGCAGAGCACACAGGCCTGCACAGGTCTCAACCATGACCGTTGGTGTGGAGCTGCTGGCTCATCAGGCAAGTCTCTGAGGCCTGGTACAGACTCATACGCTAATATTGAAGCCGACTGATTAAGTCTAAAGCCTGCTCAGCACTGCCTCACTGTAGTCTCTGACAATTTGCACTTTAGGGCAATAAACTAAGGCACCAAGGAGATACCTCCTGGGCGTAGTGAGATCCTATTACAAATACATAAAATTAAAAAAAAAAAAAGTTAACTAAGGCCTTTTCATCAGAAAGGTTAATTCAGTGATTTAAAATTCTAGTATTGTGAGTTTAGGCTATTATTCTTATGAATAGATATACAGCTGGTTATTTTTCTTGTTTATTTTTGTGGTTTTGGCTTTGGTCAGTTGTTTTTGA
Source organism: Ctenomys sociabilis (assembly GCA_004027165.1). Lineage (NCBI taxonomy): Eukaryota > Metazoa > Chordata > Mammalia > Rodentia > Ctenomyidae > Ctenomys > Ctenomys sociabilis. The sequence goes on from PVKA01001708.1 coordinate 98,728, forward strand.
ACAGTAAAGATACTTTGAAGGTTATTGATTGGGTAGGGTGAAAAAATCCTGCTAGTTTCAGCCATGACCTTTTGGATTGTTTTGGTCCAAAGTCTTAAGTTCTTGTCCAAGACCATTTCTACTGTGGCACTGGAGTGGTAGAAAAACGTTGATCTTTGATTCAAAATGTATTTACTGGCTATGTGATCTCTGGTAAATTATTTAACCTTTCGGAGTCTTGATGGGTTTAGCTGTACTGTATTATTCAGGGTGTGTGAAAATGCTCATATGCCCTTTGACATATAGTGGTAGCATTTTGTGATTGTTAGTAATGCTCATGTACTGCTCTCTCACTCCTTTCCTGGTTGATTTGTATTCCTCCTTCCCTGTGTTACCTATTGCCCTTGTCATATATACTGTGCCTGTCGTATTAGTTACTAGCATGTTTGTCTTAGTAACAAATGCCATTTATCTCTGAAACTCACAGACTCAAGCATTTTTAAACCATTTAGTGTGTATAATTTATATACCCTGTGGCTCCAATCCTATAATGTGTCTTGAGAAAATGAAAATCAAATAATTCTTCTTGGCAGTGTATTGTATAATCGATTACTAATTTGTGAAATTTGTTTTTATTGCCTCATTATGTATCAATCACTGACAAAGATGAGTATAAATTCTTCATTCAGGAATCTCAGTATACTACCTAGTTTTAAAAGTGGGAAAAGGTAAATATGAAGCATTATCATTAAACTTTCAGGGTCCAGCCAGATGGCTCAGTGGACTAAAATGCCTGTTTAGGCAGGTGCAGGTACCAAGGTTTGATCCCCAGAGTGCTTTGCTGGCTCTGTCCCCCCAATGCACTGATATGGTGATTGAGACTGGGCTTGGTGGCAGACTCCTGTAATAACAGCACTTGGGAGGCTGAAATCAGGAGGATCACTTTGAGTCTGATCTATGTAGTGAGATCCTGCAGACCCTGTACTACATACATTAAAAAAGAGGGAGAAATTTTTACTGAAATATAACATAGAAACAAAGAAGATTGTGTCATTAATAATACAGTTCAGTAAATTTTCACGAGTGAACACAGTCATATAACCATCACTTGGATCCAGAGAACATCACTGACTTCCAGTCTTCACCACCCCTTTCTCTCAAGTGTTACCATTATCGTAAGAAATATGAAGTGGATTAAAATGAAGTTTTAAGTCATAGCTTTTGAGTAACCAAGGAGAGGGGCACATAGGAACCTGGATCACCAACTTCTCTTTCCAGAAAAATGTTAGTAACTGGAAAATGATCCTGGTGGGTCATCCTCCCTGCTTATATGTGCAATACCACCTCAGATCATCCTCCTTCGGACTAAAAGAAATCAGTTTGATTTGCTTTTTCCTACAATAATTTGGTCCTTTTATAGGGTTTTTGGCTTATAAAAATACCAGGAGTGAACTTGAACTTTTTTTGGAACTGATTATCTCAATTGAAAATCCTAATTCTCATCAGTTGCTTCTTCATGAGGTTGAATACATTTATAGAACTTTATGGTGGGCATTTCTTTGATAGTTTACAAAGTTCATTTCAAATTGAAACAATTGGGTTATGTCCTAAAGTTTATATTTTTCAGATTATCCTTTAAGAACTAAGTGGTGTGTGTGGCTGTTCATTTGTTGGTCTGTTTGCATGTTTTTGTTTTGGCAGACCCATATGCTATTAACCAGGTGGAACTCTGAGTATGTAACAATGTTTTAAGTCATGTTGTATTAGCAGAATTCTATTACAACTTTACTTAAATCCAGTTTGGAAGGTCATTAGATACTGTAGGTCATTGACATCACAGACAAGAAATACTAAGCTAAGCCAGGGATTATTTTAAATGCTTTGTTGTTGTGTGAAGATTTATATATTATTAAATGCTCATCCCTTTTCTACCAGGTGGCTGGCTGACTTGTTTTGAAATTACTCATGTCACTGAAGTCATCACATATTTGACATCATGGTGTACACTCGTGTATGTGAGTGTTCAGTATACCATCATTAGCCTGTATCACAAGATACCACATTTCTTGTAAACTTGAATGATATAATGGTACTTTAATTTTTGATAAAGTCATCTGGTGTAAGTCATCTGTCACCTGTGTAAAGAATGTATGATTACTGTTATGTATGTAATGGTATTTGCAGTTACATTTATTGACCTGTGGATAGCTGTTTGACCCTCATATGAGGATCTCAAGGTCATCTCTTCACTAGAAGTATATTCAAGCCAAAATTTTCTAATGTTCTGTGGTGGTTAATTTTAATTTTAAGGTTTCTCTAGGGACAAGTTTAGTCGTCTTCTTTTTGCTGTCCAGTAAGAAAAATAAGCCACATTTCACTAAAGTTTCTAATTCAGGATGGCTTACTGAAAACACACATTTTCCTTTCTATTTTTAGTGAAAAGGTGAAAGGAAAGAATGAAACTTTGACTTTAGAAAATTAAAAAGCATGCTGCTAGCAAAACAGCACAAAGGAAAGCAGCACAAGGACAGATGCCTTCCCTGAAGACTTGAAATAGCTTGTTGGATACTTGGTGGGTTGGGGGAAATAGGAAGAAGGAGAAATCTAGGAAACTGCATGTGTACCTGAAAAAGACTGTTGTGACCCACTTTTGCGATAGCAGAGCCTCCTGTATGGTAGCAAGCACTCATGTGCCCTATCCCTTTTTATTTTGAGACAAAATTTTGCTAAATTACCCAACCAAACCTCCAACTTGTAATTCTCCTGTCTCAGCCTCTCCCAAATAGCTGGGATTACAGGCATGCATCACCATGCTCAGCTCCACTAAGAACTTATAATGAAAAGTTTTACATGGAAAAAAAAAGTTGGATTAAACCTGGCTTTGTGGAGCACACTTGTAACCCAAGCATTCTGGGAGGCTAAGGTAGAAAAACAGCAAAATGGAGCCCAGCCTGGGCAAGTGAATGAATTAGAGAAACTCTGTCTCAGAAATAAAGGTTTGATATTAATAGCTCAATGTTAGGTCTAGGGTTCAAACTTACTTACCACCTAACTCTGGTCCCATATCAAGTCACAAGCATTTCAGGAAAAGCTGAAACATGAATAACTACAAATGTTGTGTTTCTGCTTGTGGTTGAACCCTGTTACTAGTTTTAATACCTGACTGTAGAGATGTAGGAAGATATGAAGGAAAAGGAATTACTATTATAACCAGGCTGTCACTGTAGACTTTGATCTGAAACTTTTTGAAGACTTAATTTACTTTGGATTAATAATAGTTGAGGGGCCAGGGAGATGGCTCAGTGGAATAAATGCTTCCCTGGCAAGTGCAAGGGCCTGAGTTCAATCCCCGATTCCCACCCCCCCAAAAAAAAATAGTTCAAAAGCACGAAATACCTTTTCCAAATTTGTCAGAAGCAATAGAAACACATTACTCCTATGGCGTTGGAGCTGAATGAAGTAATGTAACTTTTAAATCTACAAGCATGAGAATTAGCCTGGGTCTGTCATGACTCCTGTGTGGAAATCCTTCTGAAAGCTCAGTTTGAAGAACCCAACCAGTTAAGCTCTTAAATACCATTTTAACTCTAAGAATACTTAACTTGCTCTTCAAATGGACCTTATGCCCATTACTTTAGTATGTCCAACTAGATTTTAAGCACCACTAAGAAGGGATTGCACGTCATAAATCTTTGGCATATTTGAGACACCTAGCATAGTGCCAAACTCATACTTTTTAAGTTGTTCTATAGACAACAGAGTTGGTCATGACCGGGTTTGCTTGAGTCAAACCTGTGACACGTTTATAGTTTGGTATGTTGGAGAGAGTCCTAAACTTGCAGTCACAATAACACAGCAGACTCCTGAGTTAAGAGTGGCCTCCTGAGTCACTCTTTATAAAACTGTGGGTGAGTTACATCAACTCTGTAAGTTAGGATAGCAACAAATAACAATAGCTCTTTCTTTCCTCCACACAGGGAAAGTTTGAGAATAAACCAGGAAGGGTAATAGGACACTTTAGATTTTAGAAAATCCATAGAAATGGAATGTTGTAGTACTGTATCTTATTATAAGGAGTTTGCATGTTTCATGCAAGATATATTTTAATTCTACCCGTAGTTCATATTCGTAACAGAATTATTATTTGTGTGTGTGTGTGTGTGTGGTGCCAGGGATTGAACTCAGGACCCTGCGCTTGCCAGGCAAGCACTTATTCTACTGAGCTATATCTCCCCGGGTCAGAACCGTCTTTCTGCATTTCTAACAGTGAGAATGAGTTCACAATTGAAGGTTAGATTAGTTACATGTAAAAACTGAGCTTCAAACTAAATGAATTGTGGTGCTGACTGAAGTTTCCTCATATGATACGACTCCTGAGTCCATTATCATTATAAGTTATTTTTATGACATATTGCAATGGCCAATATGAAGCTATCCTCAAAAAGCTAGATGCATTCTATAATTATCTCCTTACACCAGGCCCCAAGTAAATTAAAATATAGATTTATTTTACTTTATTTTTTACTTACTTTATTTTTACTTTTACTTTACTTTATTGTACCAGAAATCAAATTCATGACCTGTGCTTGCCAGTCAGGTATTTGTGCTGCTGAGCTATCTCCCTAGCAAACATAGATTTATTTTACAAAGATAGAATTGGTTTGTGGATTTTACCAGTTATGCTTGCAAAAGTTAACTCTGAATTCTTAAAATATGTTATTAGGAAGAAAGCAATATATTTTTTAAAAAATTAATATATGTTAAAGTCAGTAGTTTGTCTCTTAAAATCACTAACTTAGGGCCTGCTATCCATACCAGTTAGACAAAATCTCAGATTGCGACTAGCTTCAAATAAATGGGTATAAGATCATATGTTGCCTGATGTCACTACATGATTGCTGTCCGAGTAGGGCTTTTCACAGTCCAGCTCAGCTGTACGTGGGTTGGTCCATGTTGTTCACTTTGTGTAGCTCTGAGGACACTGAAAAATCTGAAATGGTGATAGGTCTTTGCTTTTAGAACATGGTTTACTGAAGATAGTATTTTCTTTTCTAAATGGTGTTTTCTAATACTATGGTTTGATTTTTACTTTTTAAACAAATAATGTGCTATATATTGCAAAGATTCCTTAGGAACCAAAAGATTGAGCCCTTATTGATGAAGCAGTTAATACAGTAGTATTAAAATAAGTCATAACACTTTACAAATTGAAATACATACTGTATAGAATTGCAGAAGGCTGTGTTTTACCTATTTGGTTAGCTTTATTTTTAATATTTAGAAGACAGAGCTCCACAGGAACTCTTCACTTGTAACTTATTAGCCCTAAACTAAGAGGCATCTTTGTGGGTTCTCTGCTGCTTCTATTTAATTCTATGACCTCAAGCAAATCTCTTAATTCTCTGAGCCTCAGGTTTCTCATCTGTGAAATGAGGATAATTATGCCCACCCTAACCACAAGAATGTTGCAGAAATAGCAGGAAGAATTTTTATAAAGGATTAGGTATGTGGTTTATAGATTTGGTAGTACCCTTTTATGTACAAATTACTTAGTTTGCTATTATTTTTATGATAACCAAAAAAACTTACTTTATAGTAAACTGTGTTAGCAACTTTTCCCTAAAATATCTGACCTGGCAAGGACCTGAGTTCAATCCCTAGTTCTGCCAAAAAAAATAAATAAATAAAATAAAATATCTCACCAAATTACAGCCAGGTCTCATGCATTTGAAATCCCTTGAAGACTTTTGAAAGTGAACATTAACCAGGAACATAACCATGCAAGAGTTAAAGGCTAAGTATAGTAATCTCTTGAGAAGATGCACACGCACACACTCTTGGCACCTTCAATTTTGATGTCCTGTTTTTGAGATGTGTCTAAATGTTTCTTCTCCTTCTCTCAACTATTTATTACTATCTTAAAAGTGAAGTTATATAATTTTCTCTCTGTAATGAAGATGGGTTGGGTGAACAATAGAATTAGAAGCCCCAAGAATTACTTATGTAGATATTACCCATATTTCCCATCATGTTCCTAATTTTATACTTAATTGAGATTTGTTCTCACTTTTGATCTTACTCTTAAAACTGGATTAATAGACAGAAAAGAGTGAAGGAGGAGCAAGGTTTTCAGCCTGCAATATATTTAGAGTTGATAAGACTTCAGGAATAGAAAGGCAAGAAACCATTGAGTTAGGGCTGGGGAGATGGCTCAGTGGAATAAACGCTTCCCTAGCAAGCACAGGGCCTAAGTTCAAGCCCCGGTTCTGCCAAAAAAAGCAAAAAGAAAAGAAATTAAGTCCAGAAATCAGATGGTTTATATACATGCCATTGTCAAATAATGTCTGAATTCTGGAACGTATAGTTTTGTCTTTTTTTTTTTTTTTTTTTTCCCAGTAGTGGGGATTGCACTCGGGGCCTTGTGCTTTCCAGGCAGTACTTACGCCACTAAGTAGCCCAATTTTATCAATTTTAGTTAGTAGTTCGTGCAGATTTTCCCACTCCTCTCATATGTGCAAGCCACTTTCTCCTTTGCCTAAAGTGATTTGTAGGGGACTTGCAGAGCCAAAACCTTAATTTTTCTACATTTACCCTTTTGGGAGTCAAATACTGAAGTTGAACATTCAAAAGTAAATACGAATATGGAGGAATTTAAAAAGCCACTACACATGCCCAGGGAAGGTGCAAGTACAGAAATTTTAATAAGCTCTTAGTTTATACCTCAGGCTTATTGTTTTCACAGTGACAACATGCAATAATAATTTAAAAAGCTAGCAAACCACAGGGAAAGAGAGAATTAGACTTTGAGAAATGTTGCTTGATTAGATTCAGACGTTGAGTCTTCAATACACAAAAGCTCAGTCTGTATAGAGAAAAAGAGTACATGGCCCATTTAGAGGAAGAAAGCAAATCAGTAGAAATTATCTTTGAAAAAGAGGTGTTTATAGATTAGGCAAGAGTTTAAAGCAACTGATGTGAAAGATGCTCAAAGAACTCAAGAAAGATGTAAAGTCAAGAAAATGATATGAACATGACAAGCATCAGTAAAGAGATAAAAACCTAAAACCCCAAAAAGAAACTCTAGGGGCTGGAGATTTGGCTCAGCAGTAGAATGCTTGCCCAGCAAGCTGGAAGCCTTGTTTTGTTTTCTTTTGTTTTTCCGGAACTGGGGATTGAATGCAGGCTACTGAGCAATCTCCCTGGCCCCAAATGTTAGCCTTGAGTTTTTTTGTTGTTTGTTTGTTTTTTAGGGAAGGGTCTACAGGGTGTTCACGGTCTCACTAGGAGATTGGACTTGTAGTGATCCACCTGTTTATAGCTGGGATTACAGGCGTGCACCACCATGCCCAGTCTCAATGGCTGTCTCAGCGCACCCTGGGTACAAGGCCAGCAGGGCAGGCCTGGGGATCAACCCCTCCCTCATACACACTTGCGCCTGCTTACAGGATTTTAATCTGCTGAGCTATTTGCCCAGCCCAACCCTGGGTTTGGGCCTTGGCATCAAAAACAGAAAAGAAACCAAAAAGAAACTGTGGAAATGGAAAGCAAATAAACTGATGTGAAAAATTCACTGGAGACAGTTTTGAGAAGAAAACATAGAAAATGGAAATGATGGAGTATGAAGAGAGGAAAGAAAAATGTGAAGAAAAGTGAGTAGAATCTAAAGAACTTGATGGAACAAGTGGACCAACATGTATGTTCTGGCAGTTCTAGAAGACAGAATATTTGAAGAAATAGTGGGCAAAAAATATCCCAAATTTGACAAAAGAGGTCAATGTAAAATCTGGGAACCCCAAAATGAAATAAAACGAACATAAACTCACACTGAGATGCATTATATTCAAACAGAAATTGTGTTCTGTGTAGAATGTCAGAGGTGTGGTTTGGATCGTGGGGATGTGCTACTCATTTGTGGATGAATCCTTATCCAGACAAATGTGCACATAGGAGCCAGCCCTGGCAGGGAGAGGCCGTGTGCTGCGACCATGACGTGGAAGGGTGTGCCTCCCTCCCTGCTCTTCCCTTTTTCTCTGCTTCCCAGCCGCCATGACATGCACAGCTTCTCCACCAGACCCTTCTACGTGCCTTTCTTTCATTGTAGCTGGCAGCTATGGCCTGAAACTGAATGCAAATAAACTTCTCCTCCTCTAAATTATGGGTTTTGGGTATTTTGTCCAGTGACCAAAAATAAAGACTAAGAAACTAGCACAGAAAATCTTTAAAGCAGCAAGAAAGAATTGACTCATCCTGTGCAAGTGATTGTCAATTAGAGTTTCCCTATTAAAAGCTTTGCAGGACAGTTGGCAGTGGGCTGATGTATTTAAAGTGTGCCAAGACAAAGATGTCATCCAACAATCTTCTATCCGACAGCACTCTCCATCAAAAGTATAAGATTCTTAAGTATATTCCCATATAATAGCTGAAAGAATTTGTTAGCACTAGACCTGCTGCTGTTCAAGAGTATTAAAGTCAGAGGACCTCAGGTAGTTGTTATGGTTGATAAATTCTGTCAACTTGAGAAGTTCAGAAGGTTTTTCTAAATGAGTCATCTGGGGGCCAGGGTCCTCACTTTGAAAACATCCAGATCTATGCAAGAGGAGGACCTGGAGATGGTGTGGGTGTAAAGGACCTGTCTAGGGTGGAGAGCCTGCCTACCATATAAGGGAGGAAAAGAGGCTCCTTCTGCTCTTGTTGCTTTTGCTGTCTTCTGCCTCCTTGAACTGTTGCCTCTAGGACCTTGAGATTCCAACTGTCCTTGAACTCACTTTGTAGCCCAGGCTGGCCTCGAACTTGTGGCAGTCCCCTTGCTTCAGTCTCCTGAGGTGTGCACCACTATGCTGGCCTAAAAGAGACTTTAAATCAAAATAAGAAAAGATAGGTTAAAAGTGAAAGGATGAAAAGGACAAAAAAGGCAATGCTCAATATTCTCAAAAAGAGAACAGAAACAAAAATGTTTTTAATTTTGAAATTTTATAGGAAATGAAGGAGACTGCATTAATAAAAAAGAAAATATAACAGTTACAAGCACAGACCATCACAATCTGAAGTGAGAAATAATTCCATAATGGTAGTTGGAGACCTCTTTATCCTACTTTAAGTAACAGGTTGAACAACCAGAAAGAAGATAAGCAAGGAAAAAAAACCACCGAACACTGTAAGCCACCCACCAGATCTGTGTGCCCTTGTGAAGAAAGTATTCTTTATTGTTGCTGAGCACAATCCCAAATTTAAACCCAGCCTGGAGGGCTTAGCCACACCCTGTTGAATGAGGGAATGTGGTACTGGTTCAATTCCCAGTACCACAAAGGTGGGGAATCCACTGTCAATGGAGTAAAAAGAGCAACCACAGAATAGAGAAAACATTGCAAGCATAAAGGGGACAGATTAGTATCCGGAATTTATGTAGAATTCTTAGCACTCAAACAATCTGATTTAAAAATGAGTAAAGGACTTGAGTAGACATTTCACCAGAGAGATTATTATACAAATGGCCAATAAGCACAAGAAAACATGCTCGATATTGCTGCCCACTGGGGGATGCAAATTAAAACTGCTACAAGATGCCACCACAGGGACTAAGGAGATAGCTCAGTGGAATAAGTGCTTGCCTGGCAAGCACAAGGTCCTGAGTTTGATCCCTAGCACCACTTAAAAAAAAAAAAGGTGCCACCACATACCATTACAATGGCTAATTAAAAAAAAAAAAGTTATTGAGTGCATAGAGAAATTGGAACCTTTGTGCTCTGTTGTGGGAACATGAAATGGTTTAGCTACTGTTGAAAGTGGCATGAAGGCTCCTCAACAAATGAAAGTAGAACTATATGAGCATACAGTTCTACTTTGGAGTACATAGTGAGAATTGAAAACAGGGTTTTGAAGAGATAGTTGTTGTACAGGATGTTAGGTAAAGCATGGAAGCAATGCTAGTGCCTATTGAAATATGAATGGATAGGCAAAATGAGTTACACATATACAGGATGGAATGTTAGCCTTAAAAAGGAAACCTGATATTCTATATCTGTGAACCTTGAGGATATTAAGCTAATGAAAGGCGAAAGATTTGTACGATCTGAAGAGAAACCAGAATATATTATGCTAAATGAAATACATCTAAAGATACTTTATAACTCCACTCATGCAAAGTAAAGTAGTAAAATTACAGAGATAAAGTAGAATGGTCATCAACTGGGGTAGAGAAAAGAAAAAGTTACTGATTAATGACTCGAGTTTTAAATTTGCAAGATGAAGAATTCTGGAGATGCATGGTGGTGATGTTTGCATAAGAACATGAATATATTCTAATACTACTGAGCTATATACTTACAAGTAGAGGATTATGAGTTCTGTGTCATGTGTATTTAAAAAAAAATTTACTTGCATTTTGGTTTCCATGCTACCATCTTCTTTATTTTCTGGTCCATCATCATATGATCAGATCCTCATTTCATGATCCTTATTTATCATGATCTCAAGAATAAGTATCTGAGAAGTAGAGAGATAGACAAGATAAAGTGAAGGAACACTATAGAAGAAATTATTTTGTCATCACTGGTATGTTAGTGAAAGAAGATGGTGATTTAAAAAGACATAAATTTGTTTACTTGATCTGATTAAAAGCCTTTTTAAAGGTGATGATTGGGACAGAGGAAGAACAGATTTTATTACTGAGATAATAATTGCTGCTTTTTTTTTTTTTCTTTCTGCTACTGGGGCTTGAACTCAAGACCTGTTGCTTGACAGGTAGGCACTTAACGCTGTTGAGCTATCTGCTTAGCCCTAATACTTGCTATTTAGTTCATAAATATAATGTGTGTCGAGGATTTTTGTGGGAAAGAAAATGGGTATCTCTAAAGGAAACTGAAACCTCAGTCTCCACAGAGACCATAGTTCACAATGGAGAGTTAATTTTGGATGTCATCTTCATTGCATTCGTAGCCAAGACTGTATTCATGCATTTAGTGGGCCACAAGTGTGGCTTTTGTAGGATATTTTTGTGTGTTGCATTGTGGACCCTTAAAAATATTTTGTGGGTTGGGACGCAATGTAGCTCAGTGATACAGTGCTTGCCTAGCATGTGTAAGACCCTAGCTTTGATCTTACAACCAGAAATAACTTTTTTTTTCTAACATGTCCTTCTAATGGAAGACAAAATAGAAAGATTTTTTAAATCTTCATAATAGAATTCTTTGTTGAAAAAAAAAAAGAATTCTTTGTTGAAGCTCTAACTTTAAAATTACGTAGATTTATCACTGCAGTGTTTAGTTGTTAGAATCTAGCTTCACAAATACTTCTCTCTTAAAATACTTGCGGCACTATTTTTTCTTTAAAAATGTGTAGGGCTGGGGCTGTCATTCAGCTGTAGAAAGCCTGCCTCTCAGGTAAAAGTCTCCAGCTTTCGCCTCAGCACTCACATGTGTGAACAGACTCACGCACGCGCACACACTTTCTATATATATGTGTGTGTGTATATCTATGTATCTGTGTATGTATATATACACATATACGCATGTGTATATATCTATGCATGTATGTACATGTATATACATATGTATATATACGTGTGTGTGTGTATCCCCCTCCAAAAATAAAATTGTTGTAATAGGTTTACTCTCCTGCATGAAGTTAGTGCCATGGCATGTTTCTGCCTGTTAGGCAGGTGTGGCTCTATTTTAAAGTTTGTATATTAAATTTGTCGATGAAAATAGGTCATTTGCTTAACTGCTGCAATAATACAATTTGCAGCCGAAAATATCTTGACCAACTTTGAGAGAACTGTTCAGAGAATAGCTCTCTGTTGGAGATGATCAGACCCATTTTATATTCACTATTGGGGTGAAGCTCTGATTGTTTATTGTTGCAGATGCCATCTGTTAAGGATTTCAGCAGTGAAAAGAGAAATGGGAAGAAGAAATGGAATATAATTTGTTGACTTACAGGAAAATTTTATGTTCTAAATGCATTGAACAAGAAGAACATTTTGACTATTTCTAGTGTATATTTTCACTTCTCTGCTTGTGAACTGGCTTTCTGAGCAGTGTCATGAATTTAGAAAGAAAGAGAAACAAAGACTAGACTTTAGGTAAGAAAATGAGTTACATTATCTCACAGAAAAAATACCTAAGATAATTTTTAGGAGAGGGGGAGATAGCTCAGTGGAATAAGTGTTTGCCTGGCAAGCATAACATCCTGAGTTCAATCCCTGGTACCACAAAAAAAACAAAAACAAAGCTTTAATTAAAATTTTATATATCAAAATTCCAAATGTTTATGTGTCCAGTATATATATATATATATATATATATATATATATACCAAATATTTTAAAATACTAGTGTAATCTTTTATTTGATGGAGATTTGGCTGATTTTCTTTGTAATGAATTATTACTATTATTTATTTTAATGTATTTATTTGGTTGTTATAGGTCTCACTACACAGCTCAGACCTATAGTGATCCTCCTGTTTTCAGCTTCCCCAGTGCTGGAATTGTAGGAGTGCGCCACCACACCAGGTCTTAGTCACTGGCTCAGCTTACCCGGGGCAGGGTCGGTGCAGCATGTGGTACCAAGGATTGAATCCGGTTGCTGCACTTGCCTAAGCAGGTGCTCAGTTCACTGATCTATCTCACAGGCCTTTTTAAGATGTTAATAGCTAATCTCTAAAGAGAAATGCTTTATAAATATAATTTCCTGAAAAAAGATAAAGTAATAGTAACTTTGATTTTACATTTTTTCCTTAGATTACAGTAACACCACTATGATAAACCAATATGATTAACTCATTTCCAGGAACAGTAAAACACATACAAATAGTAAAACCCAGTAAGTTATCCAAATAATATATTTCTGATAGTGGTAGTTGTTAAAAGTGTTACTTGTTATCACATTAAAAATGATTTAGAGGTTCGAAGGTTTTAAATGAGTGAAAGTCAGCATTCGGATGGTAGAGTAACTAAATGTATACTAAGTTGATTTTGTTGAGGATTTTTAAAGTTCCCATTTTGAAAAGGAGAGTGGCAGTGTCCTTTATTCTTTAAAAGACATTAATTATCAGACATGGGGGCACATGCCTGTAATCCCAACACTGGGAGGAGCATGGCAAGTTTGAGCACAGCTTAGGCAACTTAGTGGTTTAATGTGACCCTATCTCAAAAACTAAAAAGGGACAGAAACATAATTCAGAAGTCAAACATAGATCCAGTCCTCAAAACTATAATGAGGGGAGGGAGGAGGAGGGTGAAAGTCCTAGGTAACACAAAGAAAAAATATATACATTCAGAAATTGAAGAAATCAAACTACTGATATGATATAAATTATATTATTTCTCATAAATATAATGCAGCCAATACCAACATGCTTTTGAGGCATATTAATATGGAATAATTAATAATAATAAAAAGTTACAAAGTAGTATGTAAGGAAATATAAATTTATGTAAATAGTATCTGTGAAATGCTAGATAATATAAATAACTTGAAGGGTTTTCCATATATTTTTATTAATTTTACAACGTGGATGCCTCTATGTAAATGCTTGTGTTATCTTTTTTTTTTTTTTTTTTTTTTTTTTTTTTTTTTTTTGTCTTTTTTGAGACAGGGTCTCATTGTGCAGTTCAGGCTGGCCTTGAGCTCACTTTGTAGCTCAGGCTGGTCTCGAACTCACAACAATCCTCCTGCCTCAGCCTCCCGAGTGCTGGGATTACAGGCATGCGCCACCACGCCCGGCGCTTGTGTTATCTTACGCCTTTTTTTAAATGTATTTAGTACAGGATGTTCAGGGTCTCACCAGTAGTTTGGACGCTAGTGATTTTCCTGTTTTCAGCCTCCCAAGCACTGGGATTATAGGCATGTGTCACCACACCCAGTCTCAATTGCCCTCTCAGCATGCCCTGGGGGCAGGGCTGGAACAGCAAGCTGGGGATCAAACCCAGACCACTGAGCTCTGCCTAAGCAAGCACAAAGTCCACTGAGCTATCTGGCTGGCCTGCTCCTGTTTGTTTTGTTCTGTTCTGTTCTGTTCTGTTCTGTTCTGTTCTGTTCTGTTCTGTTCTGTTCTGTTCTGTTCTGTTCTGTTCTGTTCTGTTCTGTTCTGTTTTGTTTTGTTTTGTTTTGTTTCCAGAACCAGGGATTGAATTTAGGCCCTTGCCCTTGCCAGGGAAGAGCTTATTCCACTGAGCCATATGCCCAGCCCCCTGCTCATGTTATTTTAAATCTGTAAAATTAATCATTTAAAACATTTCTTATCTACAAAAGTGACAGTCTTGTCATAAGGAAGTTATTCAATACAGTATACTATTGTTAATATACGAGGAACATATTGGGGGAAGAGAAACAGACTACTAGACAGAGCACAGGAGTTCTCAGTGAATGTGAACGTGGCCCGCTCACCTGCCCCATTTATATGTGTATGTGTATCAAGTGGACTCCTAGAAGTCTTTTTGTAAAAAAAAAAAAAAAAAAAAAAGTATTAACAAATTGAACTCATCAGTACATGATACTAGCTAGCTGTACATCAGAAACTGAGCTTCATTAGTATCACTTACTGGGGATAGTGACTAAAAAAGCGCATTAGTAATCACTTAAAAATGTAAATTTCAGTTTATTCCACAGATTTAAAAAATATTCTAGAATTCTTCTAAAATGTATAAAATCTTCTATTTTAAGTACTTTAAACTTTCTATATGAAGTCTCTAGTAACGTAAGCTACACTAAAACCAGAGAAAAACATTAGGAAAAAAAGTTCAGTTGTGGATACCCCTCAGTAACATAAGCACAGAGGTCTTCAAAGTATTAACAAATTGAACTCATCAGTACATAAAAAGGGTAATCACAACAAAGTATAGTTTATCACAAGAATGCAGTGTTGGGGGCCGGGGAGATGGCTCAGTGGAATAAGCTCGTCCCTGGCAAGCACAAAGGCCTGAGCTCAATCCGCAGTTCTGCCAAAAAAAAAAAAAAAAGCAGCGTTCATGAATTTGAAGATTCACTATTAAGATATCTGCCATAGGGTCAGGGAGATGGCTCAGTGGAATAAGCACTTCCCTGGCAAGCGCAAGGGCCTGAGTTCAATCCCTGGTTCCACCAAGAAAAAAAAAAAAGATATCCATCATAAAATTGATTTATAATGTAATGTAACCCTAATTAAAATCATAACAACCTGATGAAAATAAACAGATTCTGAAGTTTATACAGAAAATCAAAGAAATTTGGATAGTTGAACAATTTTGAGATCTTTTCTTACCTTTTCACTAGCTGCAACAGCGTCTTCAAGATCTAAAACTATCTTCACTTTCACTCAAACAGTTTTGTAAACTTGTGATTGAAATTTTAAGTTCCTCTATATCTCTTTGACTCTGCTTCCTGCAGTCTATTTGTTTCCTGTATTGCTCATCCAAAGCATCTGTCGCTTTTCTAATCTCTATTTTTTATCAGTGTCCTCACAGGAGTTTAAGACGTCCTATTACAGTTGTATTGCATACCCGTGTTTATAGCACTACAATTCATAATGGATATTGGAATTTACCTGCATGTCCATCAGCAGGTGCATGGATTTTTAAAAATTATGATATTTATTGAATGAAGAGGGCCAAGGGAGATGGCTCAGTAAGACCTGAGTTCAATCCCCAGTTTTGCCAAAATAAATAAATACAGTGGAGTACTCTGCCATAATGAAGGATGAATTTGAGTCATTTGTAGGGAAATGGATGGGGTCCTAATGTTAAGTGAAATAATCCAGACACACAGGCTTACAAAATATAAAAATCAAAATAAATAAATGGATAATAGGAGATAGGGAGAGAGATCTTCCTCAAATAGGAAGGGAAGGGGCCAGGGAGATAGCTCAGTAGAATAAGCACTTGTCTGGGAAGTGAAAGGGCCTGAGTTCAATCTCCTGTTCTACCAAAAAAAGAAAAAAAAAAAAAAAAAACTCAAATAGGAAGGGAAGGGGATCAAGAGGTGGAGGGAGGGAGAAGAGAATGAAAAAAAGAATTAAAAATATTTTGTGTATATGTACCAATCCCACACAAGGAATGTGAACATTATGTACTAATGGGTGTTTTTAATTTTTATTTTTTATTTTTGGCCAGCTCAACCCACCCTAAGGGTAGGGCTGGTGCAGCATATGGTGTGCAGGCACTGCACACTTGCCTAAGCAGGCGCTTTAGACCACTGAGCTATCTTGCCAGCCCTAATAATTTTTTTGATGAATAAAATATTTAAACACTTTATTAAAGAAAACACTGTAAATGAGCACATAAAAAGATATGAAAATATAAGTTAAAATAACCAGTACACTACCATTCTTTTCAAATAGCTAAAAAAATATGTATACTTTAAAGTGCCCAGAAGGACCAGGGAGATGGCTCAGCAGAATAAGTGCTTCCATGGCAAGCACAAGGGCCCGAGTTCAATCCCTGGTTCTGCCATAAATAAATAAATAAATAAATAAATAAATAAATAAATAAATAAAGTGCCCAGAAAACATTTGAAAAGCTTCTTAGTGTATTCTGAATGGTACAGCTAGTTTTAAAAACTTAGTTTGCTGGGCCAGCAAGATAGCTCAGTGGGCTAAGTGCCTGCTTAGGCAAGTACAGGGGCCAGGGTTCAACCCTCCGGGGTCCATATTCTGTGCCAGCCCCATTCCCCGGCATGCTGAGCCAGCCACCGAGTCCAAGCAGGGTAGCACACACCTATAATCCCAGCAGTGGGGAGGCTGAAAACAGGAGGATCACTACAAGTCAGCTGCATAGCGAGGCCCTGTACCAAATACATTAAAAAATAAAATAAAATAAAATAAACCCTAGTTATAAAATTGTCCTACAAACCAACCATATACTGCAGGGTATTAACCTAAGAAAAATACAATCATGTCTATAAAATTTTGTATGTAAATATTTATTAGCACCCAAAACTACAACCAACTCAAAATGAATGAATAATGAATAAACACCATACTAATCCATGCTATGGAATACTGTTAAAATAAAGTGGAGTAAGCTCCTCAAATGACTATAGCTTATCATTCTATTTAAGTTACAAAAACTACAGAATAGCAAAAAAGCAAACCTACAGGAATAGGTTTAAAAAAATAAGTGTTGCCTGGGCAGGCTAAGTTGTAGAGGGGATTGTCAACCCAGGAGCATGAGGAAACCTTTTGGAGCAATAGAACTATATATTTTGGTTGTGAGATCCATAAAACTGTATATCTACCTAAAATGGATGGATTTTACTGTATATATACTATACCTCAAATTTGACTTATGCTTAATACAAAAGAAAATAATTACATGCTTTAATAAAATGTTGGATTTAGGGAGGCGCACATTAAACCATGTTGTGACATGCTTTTGTGGGACAGTATATTAACATGAACCCTAGACTACTGCTGATCTTTATAATTGGAAGAGGTCTCAGGTTTAATCAAGTTATGGCATATGGTGGATTAACTAATGGTCAACTTGTAACACTCAGCTGAGCTGAATCAAGCATGGTGCTTGATGTGGGAAGCCCATCTGGGGATTGTTGCCAACAGTGTAAAAAGACAACCGGAGAGGAAGATGTGTGCTGCTGATTTTCCTGGAGAAGCTTGTTGTGCTGACTTTCCTGATATGAACTTGGCAAATGTTAGCATCATCAGAGGGGCTCAGGTCCTCACTGCCAGGGAGGGCTGTGGTCTTTTCTGGGGAGCTCAGATCCTTGCTTTGAGCATCTTTTCCTGGCTCCAGTGCAGATCTCTCAGCCTGCTGGCGTTTCTAAGCTTTCACCCCTGGCCTTTGGTCTTTTTGAGACAGGGTCTCACTATGCAGTTCAGGCTGGCTTTAATCTCACTTTGTAGTTCAGGCTGGTCTCAAACTCACAACAATCCTCCTGCCTCAGCCTCCCGAGTGCTGGGATTACAGGCCTGTGCTACCACGCCCGGCTCCAGTGCAGATTCTTGAAATTGACTTTCATGAGATTTGGGTCTAGAAATCCAGCTGAACTCACAGAGGACATTGCCGTGGAACTCCGGCCCTCAGCTGGATCTTTGGGTCTGTTGCATGTGGACCAATCTCCCTTGCTCTTTAGCATTTGATTCTTTGGGTGAATATTGTAAAATAATCCTATAAATTATGTGATATGTGTTAAACTGTTGTTTCCCTTGCAAACCCTGACTGGACATTGCTCAAGTTCAGCACTGCTGCCTAGTGAGAACTACACATTGTAACTTAGAGTGGTATAAAGAACACAGTAGCAGCAGTCACAGCTGTGCACTGTTGTGATCAAAAGATTTCTAACCTGGATTCTGTCAAGTCTTAAATCAAACTTCTTATTTACAGAAAATACAGGAAGTAAAACAGTTAAAATTCTAGTGTGAGATAACAACCAGACAAATCTGCAATATGGGTTAAAACAACTTGCCTGGAATTTTCATAATCAACTGTATAATAAGGTATGGGGGAGACACCTCTAAGTCAAAAGAAATACTTGAGTACTGATTTGATCCAGGTTTTGATGGTAAGGCTTGGGTGTGGGGAACATCTCTGAAACACTTAGGAAATTTGAGTAAACACTGGTTCTATTTACTGATGTTTTGGAGTTATTCAGTTTTCTTAGGTATGGTACCAGTGTGATTAAATAGGGTAAGGTATATTTCTAAGGTATGAGTAGTGAGAAAGAAAATGTCTTATGTCCTTCCCTTAAGTGTACTCATACACAAAAAAGTAAATAGGTAAAATATTAATTATTATCTCCTGATAGTGTGTGTATGGCTGTGTTAAAATGCTTTTGTGCAAATTACATATTTTTCATATAGGGCAGAAAACTCTTAGCATGCAGCTGATGAAAACAGTATTTATTGAAGATGACCATAGCATATGCAGTGTGTTCCTGTGAAAATCTGTGACCACTGGAGATTTGAATTCATTACATTCTTCAGAATGACTTTTTTACTGTGTTCTACACATGATAGCATAGGCTGACACTGAGAACTGGTATAGACACCATTTCTGTGAAATGCCTTTGTTCTGAAACTTTTGCTTAATGGATTATATGATAAGTTTTGGGGAAAAGATGAAACTGTGTTTCAGTAACAAATGTAGTTGTGCTGACCTGCAGGGGGTTACAGACACTAAGGTGCTTCATCGGCTGTTAGAAAGCCTGGGTATTCTTTCCACCTGTCTAGCAGGTGCACATCCCAGTTGTATTCCTGATGGCTTCATACCTGGCCTTTGTTTTACTTCATCCTGATTCTTCCATCCTGTTTTGAAATACTCAACTAGCATCTAGGGTCTCACTACAGTAGTTGAGGGTGGACTTGAATTCACTTATGTAGTCTGCAAACTGGTGGCCATCTTCCTGCCTCAGCCTCCCATGTACTGTGGTGACAGACATGCACCACCATGCCCTTCAGGAGGGAATTTTTTTTTTTAAAAAAAGGTAAGACTAGAGTAAGACAAAGGCCACAGAAAGTACATAGAGATGAATTTTGGCAGCAAGTAGAATTGGCATTTTTCTTTGAGAATTTCATTCTTCTATTTATTTTTGATTAAAGGAAGTAACAATTTGCAGTTACTTTCAGCATTTCTTAAAGAATTATATGTAAGTACCACAGAAAACTTACATTAGTAGGTTTTCAATAGTATTCAAGTTTCTTTGTTCACAATGGTATCATCCTTCAGGGTCATTCATTGAATGATACTTCTTATTATATGAAATGTTTTTCAGCATGTTGTAATATGCTATGCTTACAGTTCCCTTTTGCTGCCTTCTAGGGAGTTACAGCCATCATAGTTTGGATTGCTTATTATATTATGAAAGCCATTGTCTGACAACAGCATGTTTACAGCAGGGATGCCATCACTTAGTCTAGAACGTGTTTTATGGCCAAATAATGGCTAAAACATTTTATGAGGTGTGTATCAACAATGTCTTTGACATACTTGTTTATTCTAACTTTTATTTATTTTTTGGCAGAGCCAAGGATTGAACTCAGGCCCTTGTGCTTGCCAGGGAAGCACTTATTCTACAAAGCCATCTCCCCGGTCCCTATTCTTTTAAATTACTCACTTAATATGTAAGAATTTCTTTAGCTGGCTTCTTAGTTCAGTGGACTCAAATTTTTTTCCCCTTAAAAATTTGGAAAATAGTTATCTTTAAAGACTTATATTTATAAAATTATGTTCTTGGGGCTGGGGATACAGCTCATCAGCACAAACACCTTCCTGCTAAGTGCAAGGTGTTTCCTGGTACCAAAGAAAAAGTTTTAATTTTTATATGGGCATACTTAACTCTTAAGCTTGACCTGTGCTCTAGGAAGGCTATACTGACAATTGCTAAGGTAAGGTTGGCCACAAGCGTAAGGTAAGGTAAGGATGCCGTGCCCTTTGCCCCAGGTGGAACAACTCACACAACTAGGATTTATTTTTCTTTGCTGACGTGACTGGATTTACTTCTAGTTTGCTAAAAGACAATAAAACAAAGTACACACTTTCTATCTGCACCTATTTTTAACTGAAAATGCCACTTATTTTCATCCTCCCCCTTACTCTTTGCTGAACACATAAAAATCAAGTTTAATTTCGTCATTGTGCCAGTCAGTCATGTGAACTCTGTACAACGTCTCCATTTATACTGCTTCACACATCATTCACAGGACAAGTTCTCACAAAGATCTGTTTTGTTCCACTGTTGTTGATCCATCCTAAAGAAACCAGTTTCCAAGCTATGCAAGGCTTTGTAAATCAAGACGAACTAGTCAGAAATCGGATATAGAAGCAAACAGGAAACCAAATAATGCTGCCTAATTAATAAGCTAGTTAACAGGCACATGTAGTAAAATTGAAGGTAATGAAATGTTCTCCAGTCTAAGAATGTTTTCGTTAGAAAGTGTATATCCCATTTAATGGAATCGTATTTTACAGAGGCACCAGAGGCCAGCGAGAACAAGTGATCGATTGTGAGCGTCAGCTGTGTGCGTGGCTTAGCCAGCACTCCACTCCCCTCGGAGTGATAATGAGTTAGCACCTAGGTGGGGAAAACAGGATTCTGGTATGTGGGCCGGGAGTCCTGCTCTTTCTGTGCCCTTGGAAGGTGCAGACAGTGGCACGTAGAACTTACTGTTCAGGAACTCTGAGGAAGAAAGGAACCTCTACCTAATTCAGAAGTCACAGAGTATGTCTCTTTCTCCAGCGTTAATTCAACTGTAATGTATTCATAGATTAATTTATGGTTTTTAAAAGTAACCTTGAAATATTTGCTCTTTGAATAAATGTTTTGTCATTAGTTCATCTTACTGAGCGCTTTCAAAAATATCAGGCAGTTTTTGAAAGTTTTCTTTCAGGTGATCAAAGCATTGTGCTTTTCACTCACAGTCAGCTTCCCAAACAGTCTGTGTCTTTGTGATTCTTTTCAGGAAACAAAACAAGTTTTAAAAAATTAAAATGTCCTGGACTCACTGGTAACCTTCCTTGTCCAAAAGAAATCAGAGACTTCTCAGAATACTTTGTGAAAATGTTGTCTAAGATGTGAATCAAATGAGTCTGTTTAAAAAAATACATATATATATATATACATTATAAGGTGTTGCCATCTCAGCAGTTTTTGAGAAGAAAATTATTAGTAAAATGTTTTGTTCCTTCATAAAGCCCTTTGCTCTTAAGCTTCTCAAATTAATGCAACACTTCTCATAATGGAGTATATCATTATTATAAAGTTCTTGAGTGACAGGTAATATACAGCAAATACAAACCATTATCAAAGCCTAAAAAGTGGTAAGTTAAGTTTCTTGATTACCACTAGTTTATGTGTATGTGTATTGTGATTTATTATTTTACTTTTTATGAAGTAAAATGAGTAGCTTTCTATTTTGATGAATCCAGGTTGGAAAGACAAATCTTTTTTTCTAAATTATTTGTCCTTACATGAGAATGCAAAGGGATTAGACCAAGAAAGGAATTGCCTTCTGCTCTCCTGCATACCTCTCCCTGGCACATCCCATTTCATAGTCTGCTCTGTGCAGACTAAGTCAAGATTCTTTGTTTTTTTGTTTGTTTTGCAGTATCAGGGATTGAACTCAGCACCTTGCACTTGCCAGGCAGGCACTTAAGCCGCTGAGCTATATCCCCGGCCCTGTAATTCAAGATTCTTTGATTTCCCAGGTTAATCAATTCAATGACAGCATTTGAATTGTTGAAACAGTGATCTTAAAAGATAACCTAGATTTTTAAATTACATTTCTATTAAGTATAATCATCATATAAAATATATTTGCTAAACTATGAGTTTTGATCCATCAGGATATGATATACACCAGGATCAGTAAATGAAGTTTCTTAAAGTACACCTGCGAGGAGGTTAGAACGTTTTCTAAGGGCTGGCCAAAAAGTTAAGCAGCCTAAAGTGCCTGCAAACAGGTGCAGGGACTGAGGTTTTGATCCTTGGGCCTATCCTAAAATACCAAAAAAAAAAAAAAAGTTTTCTAGATGGTTCTGAGCTAAACTCCCTTAAGAACATTGCCTTTGTAAAGGATCATCCTGAATAATATGCATAAATTATATACTCTTATCATGAAATATATAAAATTAGAATATTATTTTATAAAATATACTTTTTTATAAAGTGTCTTTTTTATAAAGCTTGCCATGCTGGCTCAAGGGAAATTCTCAATTTGTTTTTCTTTTTTTTTTTTTTTTTAAGAAAATTAATGCAAAACTACATGATGGAGTATGTCAGCGTTGTAAAGAAGTTCTTGAGTGGCGGGTAAAATACAGCAAATATAAACCATTATCAAAGCCTAAAAAGTGGTGAGTTAAGTTTCTTAATTACCACTAGTGTGTGTGTGTGTGTGTGTGTGTGTATTATAGTTTATTGTTTTACTTACCTTTCAAAATTGTGTCCAAATAAATGTTAAGTATATTTAAAGCTATCTTTATTCTCCGTTGTAGACTTCTGTCTTGCTTGCAGAATCTTGGTTTGTGAAGGCAGACAGATAGAAAAGTAGATTCATCACTCTGATCCATTCTTTCATAAGTAATGTACAGCTTTCATAGAGCCTTATTTATAAAATGCAAGTTGGGGCAGAGAAGAGAAAGTTTGTTTTGTAAAATTCTACCTTTCACCAATTAAGTAACAATATATATTATAGAATTTTTGTTGTTCTTGTTGTTGTTGTTGTGGAACCAAGGTTTGAATTCAGGCCCTTGTGCTTGCCAGGCAAGCGCGTATTCCATTGAGCCATCTCTTTGGCTCCTATCTTATAGATTATGTAGCAATATATACTATAGATTATTCTTAACATTGTTCTGACCTTTTGATTCTTTTTTAAAGTTTGAATTATATATTTCCTCAAGCTGGAGTGATTTTATAAAAATGTTTCTGGACATCAAGAAACATTAATGTTAAAAGTTTGAATTACTATGGGCCAGGGAGAAGACTCAGTGGATGGAATAAGCACTGCCCTGGCAAGTGCAAGGGCCTGAGTTCAATCCCTGGCTCCGCCAAAAAAAAAAAGTTTGAATTATTTTAATCTTTTATTTTCTTTTTAAATTCCAGTAAAATTAATAGTTTCATTGGAAATAGCTTATGTAATGCCATTATAATGTCTTTGAGGATTTTTTTTTTTTGTCAGTATAAGTTCAGAGTACATAATGAACACAGTTCATGAGGGAGGGGGAGTTGATATAGTATCACCTCTTAGTCTGTTTTACTTTCCCATCCCTTTTCTTCCCTCTTCCCCACATCTGTAGATCCCGTTCCCATCTCCAGAAAGCCAACCTCAAGTTAATTATTGCATGGTTTCTCCTGCATGACAAACCTCAACTCTTAAGTCATTGAAAGGATAAAACAAAGGGGTTGTTGGCTTTTAGTTAAACACATGTACTAAAGTGAATTAGGTCAAGTATCATAAGTGAATCCCCAATTCATAACTTACAGTTGCATTCATTTGTAGATTGGTCTCTTAATGAAAAGATACTAGATTCTGTGTCCCTCTGTCCTTAGCCCATCCTGATTCCTGGGCTGTTACACAGTCTAAGCTTCTCCTCTACATCCCTTAGCTCGGCTGAGTAAGGTCAGTACTGGAGGATGACTGCTGTGTAAAAGGGAAAATGATCATACTTAATGTTCTTTCTACATGAATTTTATTATGGTAGCTATTGAATATGCATTTGCTTATTGTTGCTTTATTTTATGTAGTCATTCAGCGGAATAAACTAATGGAGTCTGGAATTTTTATTTCCCTGTGCTATTCTTCCAAGACAGAATTTTTAATAATATTCACTGCAAGCATATTTGACTCCCCTTTTTAGAGAACTTAATGAATTTCTTCAGTATCTTTCTCCTGTTTTCCAGCATTTTCTCCCAAAAGAAAAACATTTTAAAAAGTCTGATCGCTTTGTGTTCCCAGGCTCAGGTTAGCAGAAGGGAACCTGAGCAGCAGGGCTGTCCAATTTTAGATTTCCATGAACAAATTAGCTATGTTCTCCAGATAATAATTAAATGCTGTTTGTGCAACAAATGGTGTTCTTTTAGTTAATGGGTGTATTACAAGCTATGCAGCTGAGTATTTTGTACAATACTTCTTTATTCAAAGATATTTTAAAATTATATCACCAGCCTATGTTTTTCGTTGGCAGCATCATTTCTAAAATAATTTGAAGTCTTAGATAATAAATGTTTGTGAAGTCATAGTAGTTTAATGTGTATTGTGCTGTGTAACTTAAGGAAATCATTAAGAACATTCCCAACTCATCCATTCTAATATTTCATCTTTTATATCTGCTGTAGCCTATATTTAGCTTCATTAGAAGTATGTCAGTATATGAAAGATCATACTAATTAATGAATTTCTCAGATGTTAGACTCTGCTATAGAATTTCTGGTTTTTGATTTGTTTTGTTTTCCCTTTTTGAGACAGGACCTCTCTATGAAGGTCAGGCTTGGCCTTGAGCTCATGTTGTAGCCCTATCTGGCCTCAAGTTTGCAACGATTCTCCTGCCTGAGCCTTGTGAGTGCTGGGGTTACAGGTGTGCACTACCACTCTGGCTGAATTTTTAGCTTTACACATTGATTAGTTTTTTCTCTTGCAAACATATTTTTATGACCAGAAAATTTTATACTTTAAATCCTCAAAGAAACATTTTATGCAGAAAAATGCATGATCAGTTTAAGACAAAGTAAAAGGAAACAATGTTAGTAGCAGGTTTTTGTACAGCCATGCATCCCTTAATTACAAGTACGTGTTCTAAGAAATGCCTTGGGTGATTTCTGTGTTGCACAAGCATCGTAAAGTACGCTGAGCACAAGCTAAGACTAAGAAGCTATCAATGATGAAATTATTTGACACAGCCGTGTCAGTCCAAACACTGTTATGTGGTGCATTTTCTATTCAGTTTTCTTGGTCTGGGCAATGATAGTTCAACAGCATAAGCACCTGCCTGGCAAGTGTGAGGTCCTAAGTTCAATTCTTGGTAGGTAGGGAAGGGGAAGGGAAAAGGAAAGAGAAAATAGTCTATTGAGTTTTCTTGAAAATTTATAACAACCTTAAGAATGCTGAATGTGAGCACATTGACTCAGGGATCAGCAGCTGTGTCCTTTTTTGTTTTGTTTTTTTGGGATACCAGGGATTGAACTCAGGACCTTGTGCTTGGCAGGCAAGCACTTATTCCACTGAGCTATCTCCCCAGCCCCAGCTGTGTCCTTTTTTGCAGCTGTTGAAGTCCAGGGGAATTGGTGGTGACATTGCCAGGTCCTAAACAGTGTGGACAGTGTGAAAGCTGAATTTGCTAGCAGAAAATGTAGTGAAGCAAATGAGAGGAGAGGGGATTAAATGTACATCACCTATTAGTAGTTATAAATGGTGTGGTCCTGGCCCTTCTCTTTGATGTGAAAAGGGAATTCTGAATTGAAATCTTTTTTTTGGCGGAACTGGGGATTGAACTCAGGCCCTTGCATTTGCCAGGGAAGCACTTATTCACTGAGCCATCTCCCTGGCCCCGATATCTTTTATACTTGCAGAGTGTCCCAGAGTTGTGCAGGCTGGCCCTGCACTTGCAATCCTGTCTCTCTGCCTCTCCAGTAACTGGGGTATTGTGCAGCTGTAGGCCTACAAGGCTTTAGATCCTCAGAGAAATTCAGAAGGGTTCAGAAAGATAAAAGCACTGGAAACAGCTGCCACACTTGTTTATACATCATCACAGGAGGGCACCTCAGGCTCTTCTGGGATCCCTACCCATTTTGGCTGATGTCTTTTGGGTTTTTTTTGTTTTGTTTTGTTTTGGCGGAACCAGGGATTGAACTCATGCCCTTGTGCTTGCCAGGGAAGTGCTTATTCTACTGAGCCATCTCCCTGGCCCTGTAGTGTTTTAAAAAAATTTAAAAATAATAAAAGCTGGGCCATGGAAATAGCTTAGCAGCATAGGCAACTGTCTGGCAAGCACAAGGTCCTAAGTTTGATCCCCAGTACAAAATAAAAAGCTTAATCCTTTTGATATAGGGGAAATGTAACTCCCAACCTGGTAGATGTCCAAAACACCAAGTTCATGTTCTATAAAAAGAAACAACAGAGGTCAAGAGTGAGAAGAATTTATTGCAAGAAATTTTCTTAAGAGAGACAGAAGGGGACCGAGAAAGTGGGTTGCTCACCAAGGGTGTTTGTTGAACAAAGCCATGAAGTAAGGTGAGTTCAAAGTGAGACAGCACTGTAATCAGTAAGATTGCAAGTTTATCTGCTTAGGTAATACAGTGGGAAATCACAGGACAGTTATGAGATAGGAACCAATGGTGGTCCAATAAAGTTACAAGTATAGTCACTTGGAACTATTGATAAATGGGGATTGAATTGGGAAGCAAGTGCTACTGGTTGTATGGAATGAATAAGGACTTTCCTGGGAGGGTGGGTTGAGGATTTTGGCCCTCCACCCCAGTGTCAGTCACTGCTGCTCATCCCTGTGGAAAGGATATAAGTGAGCAGTTCTCTTGAAGCCTGACCTTCAGAGAACATACCTGCCACAGCTGCCTTCTGCATTGACCTCTCGATGGCCAGCCCCTGTCTGACTGCCTACAATATTTCTACCTAACTAAGCCATCTATAATATTTTTAAATGCTTTCAAGTCACCAGTGGTTTTAAAGGGTTTGGTCTCGAACATCAACAGCTTTGTCCCTAGAGTACCTCTACTTTTCTGTGTCTATTGTGGTATAGTAGGAAAGTAGAGGGTTTTATCATGTAGGAGAAACAAATGTGGACTGGTTTGAAAATTTGCTAGCTGCCTTACCCACCCAATGACTGCCAATCTATTCAGGTGATAGTTCTTTATTTACTAGAGTTTTTCTAACCAAATCAGCCAAAGCAAGACCTTAAAGATAATTTCTTATAGACTAACCCCTTTCTTAACCTCTTATTTTTTAAAAGGAAAAAGTTCTGTATTCCTAAAATTGTACTTAATACCACTGTGCCGGTGTGATGAGACATAAAAAGAATGTTTAAACAATGTTCATGTGGAGGACACCAGAGAATGAACAGGAAATAAACAGGAATCTCCCAGTCCTTGCAGATGATGCCAACAATCACAAACTATCTGTGTGCTATCTTTTGGTTCTTCGTACTTTCATTTTGGTTTTTCTGTCCTCTTGTTATATAACCTTGGTAGTTGTTGAACATTAATTAAAATTACCTATCAAAAGGCTTTTAGTCTACATTTAATAAAAAAAAAAACTTGACTTGGAATTTGGGGTTTGGGGCTGAAAATTGCTAGCCTTTAAAAGCTGAATTATCTGTTTTTGTTGTTTTCATTTTTTTGGAACCAGGCATTGAACTCAGGATCTTTTGCTTGCCAGGCAGGCACCTGTCAGCTGAGCTATCTCCCGGCCATGTTTTATTAATGTAAACATATATTACACTTTCTGTGAGCCTCTTCATGTGCACAGTACATGATAATAACTGTATAGCTCAGCTGATTTGGCCGTGCTTTTTAGCTCCAGTGTTTCTTCTAACTGGCTGAGGCTCTAAAGGGTAAACAGTAATAAGTAATTCCACAGGGTGGTTTTATAATCTAAGATTAATGCAAGCCACTACAGGAAATAAGAGGAGGAAACACCAGCAGTGTTGCGTCTGTGTTATTTGTACACCAGAGGGTGGAGTGCCACAGCTCACTGTTGACAGAGCACCTAGTCATCAGCACCTGAGTGCTGCAGGTGGAGCCAAATTATGGTAAAGGTTAAGTGTGATAACCAGGAAATGAGGCCATGCCAAGAAAGTTATAGCAGAGTTGGTCCAATTTCTTTTATGTCTGTCCCAATAACAAGACCTAAAATCACAAAATGCTGAAGTTTTAACTCCCTTATGGAGAGGGGAAGGGGATGATTTTAATGTTAGTATACTTTTAAATATTAAAAAAATGTTGCTACTAAAACAGTATCATCTACAAATCTTTTATTGTTCAATTCCCCAGCCTGCCTTGCTGGCCCTGCCGCCAGGACACGCTGAGACTGCAGTTGAGACTGCACATGGTGGTGACACAGGGAAACCTCCAAATGACACAGGAAGAAAAGCTGATCTCGCAACCTAAAAGCTACCTGGGACGAGTTCATGTTCTCTAAAACCGAAGAATGAATTTTAGGAACAAACGGAGGTTATGAGCAGAACATATTTGAGAGAAAGAAAGCTCCTGTCCAGGAGAGGGACAGGAGGGATCCTGAGTCAGTAGTTCCCCGGAAAGCTCTCTCTTCTGGGGACTTTTATAGTGAGGTGGGTCTAGGTGGTGGAGAAGACATGGGAACTTGCTTAAGTGAGCATGACATAGGACAAAACTGTGGTCAACCAGTGAGGTTATAAGCACCATTGCTCAGGTAAAATTGATCAAATCCAGTACCAAATGTGGAAGCCAGTCCTGTAGCAAGCTGGCATGAATATGGGACAGGGTCTCTTCCTGTTGGGGGTTGGGCTAGTGACTGGTTTGGGCTCTTTCCAGGTGATACCTATTTAGAATATCAATCCCTGATGCCCATCCCTAGGGAAGTATGTAGCTGTGTTTTTTCTTTTTGTCTTGGTCTTGAGGTTTGATCCATATGGTAGTGTCTGTGTCTTCCAAGTTGCAAGGTCACCTTGTCTGCCGTCTTGTCTTCTTGAGGGCCTGGCCCTAACAGCCTATATTTCCATCGAATTTAGCTACCTACAACAGTGGCATGACCTGTAATCCCAGTTCTTGGGAGGCTGTAAACAGTCTGATCTAGTAGTGAGACCCTGAACACCCTATAGACTCTTTCCTAAAATACAAAATAAATACTTAAAAAATAAAAATATTTTATTAAAAAACATCTTAGGAATGTGAGATAGTTCAGCAGTCTAAAGCACCTGCTTAGGCAAGTTTAGGCAGGCGCAGGGGACCATGGCTCAATCCGTGGCACCACATGCCTGACCAGCCCTGCCCTCAGGTGGGCTGAGCCAGCCACAAAAAAATAAAAAACATCTTAGTTTTGTTTTGTGACACTTGTCTCACTATGTAGGCTAGCCTTGAACTCATGATATTTACAGACTGACCTAGAACTCCTAGTGATCTTCCTGCCTCAACCTCCCAGGTGCTGGGCTTATTATAGACAGCTGAGTTGAATAGAAATACTATAGGCTGTCACACACGGCTAGGCCCTTGAAGGAGGTGACATGAAAGACAAGATATATTGCAACTGTGGAAGAAACAGGCACTCCTGCTGTGGGCTAGCCCTCAAGACAAAAAAGTAAGCAAATGCAGCCACATAAGTTCCTAGGGATGGATGTCAGAGATATGTTCGAAATAGTTATCAGTCACCTTGAAAGAGGCAGGAAGAGCCACTAACACAGCTCCCAACAGGGGGTTCTATATTCAGGCCCACTTGCCTTACTTCCCCATTTGATCCTGTATTTGTTCGCTTTTACTTGAGCAATTATGCTTGTCATATTGGTTCACCATAGTTTTGTCCCACCTAGTAAGTTCCAGGATTCCCACCTTGGACCTGCCTCATTCTATGGTTTTGCTCTATAAAAATCCCTAGAAAAGATAGGATCCATGGCAATCCACTTGGGTCCCCTTCTGTCTTTTTCTCAGACAGAACCTTCCTTTCCCACAATAAATATGTTATGCTCTTAACCTCTGCTGTTCCTAAAATTCATTGAGAGAACACGAACTCATCTCAGGCATCTTTCAGGTTGGGAATTTAATTTTCAAAGTATTATTTTGCAAATCTTAAAGTTCCCCTTAAAAACATCATCTCTGATTTTCATCCTTAAATATATAGTCAACAATTATTAGCTTTAATGGTTCCTTCTTGTGTTTTTCATTATAAAAGGGATTTCCCATTTTTAAAATGTATTACTGTCTCCTTTGTTGGTAAGCATGGTTTATCAGAGTAATTTTTTACTTAATTGTATTTTCCATTAAAATGATCAGTTGTAGATACATGAGCAAGATTGAAAGATTCTTGCTGGGAATTGTATTTCCACAGAGAAATGCAAAGAAGTAAAAACTTATTTTAACATGTCTGAAGGAGGTTTTAGGTAGAAGGTTGTAAAATTTTAAAGATATTACAAGATTTACTTCAGAAATTTTTGTTGTTGTTATTGAGAACTGGGGATTGAACTCAGGTCCTTGCGCTTGCCAGGCAAGCACTTATTTTACTGAGCCATCTCCCCAGTCCCCGGAGATTATTTCTGATCTTATTTCCTCTATATGTTTCTGCATTTGATTCTTCACTTCAGACTCTATTAATTCAGAGATTTCTTTTTTTATTTCAGAAGTTATTTCTGATAGGAATTCCTCTCTACCTTTCTGCAGTTCTTTTACTTCAAATGCTATTGATTCAGACATTTCAGCTGTTTGATTCCCAATTTCTTCTGTGCTAGTGTCTTCTGCACTTGTTCTGGGTGGGTTCGGGGTCTGAGATTGCATTTTGCTACTTTGACATTTTGTATAGCATTGTCCTCTGAACTGTCCTCTGACGTTTGGTGTAGAGCTTTGGTGGTTATAACCTTAGCCCCTACTGAAATTCTTAAGAGAGATGATATGATTATGGTAGTTGTAGTTTTGTATTTACAGAACTACAATAGGGAACACTAATAATGGGTAATAATGTTTAGCAGTTGACAGACTTTAGTAACTAGTGTCCCTGCCCCCCAACTGGGGGTTGAACTCAGACCCTTGCGCTTGCCAGGGAAGCACTTATTCCACTGAGCCATCTCCCCAGCACCTGTATTTTAGACAGTAAGAGCAATCATTATGTCTGTATAGCTAAGCAGATATGAAATTGGGAATTTGAATTTAAGTTCCGCCAAGTTCTCTGATCGCCTCCCCTTGATGTACTAGGTGTTTTGAGGTAGACTAGTTCACCCCAGTTACCATTGGCCCCCCTCTCTCAGTCAAGAGAGAAAGAGGGAGGATTCTTTTATAGATCTGGGTCTAGCAAAGTGTCTCAGCTTACTGGGTGCAGATCTACTAAGCCTGGGCCTAAGCAGGTGGTCCCCTAGAAAGCTGTCTCTTCCAGGGACTTTTATAAAGCAAAACCATGTGGGGCAGCAGACCTAAGGTGGTGGAAAACACGGGAACTCACTTAGGAGGGCATGAGGTAGGAGAAAACTATGGTCAACCAATGAGATTACAAGCACCATTGCTAAGGTAAAATTGATGAAATTGGGATCAAATCGGGAAGCAAATAGCAAGGGGGCATGAATACAGAACAGGGTCTCTTCCTGTTGGGGGTTGGGTTAATGACTCTTTTGGGCTCTTTCAAGGTGATTGATACTTATTTAGAACATCAGTCACTGATGCCCATTTCTAGGGAAGTATGTGGCTACATTTGTTTCTCTTGAGGTCTGGCCCACAGCAGGGAGTGTCTGTTTCTTCCAAAGTTGCAGAGTCACCTTGTCTTCCACATTATCTCCTTCAGGGCTTGGTCCTGTCTGATGGTCTAATATTTCTTTCTAATTCAGCTGCCTACAACACCACCAAGAATCTTCCTGACTGTGTAACTGGGCAGTCTCAGTCCTGTGCAGTTCCGGAACCCAGTGGAGAATTGGGGCTCAGTCTTCTCAGCCTTGAAGAGAGATGGGGTGGCGCTAAGTCTTCTGCCAATAAACCTTAATTTGCCAGCTTTTAGAAGGATGCTGCCCCATGACTGACATACCTCTGTCTAGACCCAACAAGGATGTGGCCCAGGGCTTTACAAAATTAAAGTTCTGCTTTTACTTGTCATTTGACACTCGTAGGCCTGAGTGAAGAGTCACACTTTATAGCCAAAGAACAGTTTAAATCCCTATCTTACAGGAAAGTATAAACCACACTTTTAATAATCACAAGTCAAGGGCGCAGGGGTTTGTCTCTTCTTGCATTTGTCTCTGACATGTCACCACTGTGTCAGTTTCACTGTGTTGCTCAGCTAATCCTGAGCGCAGGGTCCCAAGTGTAATTTCTTTTTTTGTTTGCTCTCACAATTTACGTTTATTTTATTTCACTTTATTTTTGAAAGAAAAAAAATAAAATTGCAAAACAAGAAAATAGGTAACGATGGTTAATACATTGCATATTGTTACCTTAGTTACTCAGATTACAAGGTATAGGCATTTAATTGTCTAAATTAGCACAAACCTCAATGATCTTAAGAGAAACTTTTAGTAGAACTATCTTGTATGTGTGTGTATGTATTATTATTATTATTATTATTAATTATTTCCCTTCTTTTCTCCATTTCTGATCCCAGTTTCTCTGTCCTTTTGAAGTTCTTTCCTAGTAGGTTTTGACCATGTGGCGGCAGAGAAACAAGCAGAAGGAAAAAGGGAAAAGGGCTTTCTTTATTATAAAGGGAAAGGGACTTCATTATCTTGGAGGACTGGAGAGATAAGGAATTCTCTGGATTGAACAAAAGGAGGCTTTTATGGCCTTTTGCCAGGGGTGGGGATTGAGGGGGATGTTTAGATATACCTGAGCAGCTGATTAGGGCCTTCTCTGAGGTGGCCAGGAAGGTGAAAGGAAACTGCATCCTGGGCTGAGTTGGAAAAGAAGGGGGGAGGTGGTCTCTGGAAAGATAAGCTGTCTTAAGGGCTTAAGCCATATTGGATGACCACCATAATAATTTAGCAATTCATACTAGGGCCATAACCTGTCATTTTCCGTGTTACCATATCTATTGTACAGTTTGGATCTTATTTACCCTTGCAGCTTCTCTCACTAGGGAGACAGTGCAATGTTGCACATGTGCATTGGACTTTTTTCACTTACGAGTAACGGTATCAAGTTGCATCCATTTACCTACAAAGGTCTAGTTTATCTCTTGTGGCTGAGTAGTACTCTTACATAAAAAGACCAATTTCTTTTTAATCCATTTCTTAGTTGATGGGCATTTGGGTTGTTTCCAAGATCTAGCTATTACAGATTGTGCTGCTGTAAACATGGGTGTACATATATTGCTGTGGTACAATGTTTTTAATTCTTCAAAGAAGATGCCCAGGTGGGCACTAGCTGTGTCAATTGGGACCTCCAAACCTAGCTTTTTTTTTTTAATTTATTGATTTGTATTTTAACTTGAGGAGTGAAAAATAAAAGCAAAACAAATAGAAAAAAATGACATAGGGGTAACATATAATAATACATATGTTACAGATTTTCACAACATAGATAGCTAATTTTATATATATATATATATATATATATATATATATATATATATGTATGTGTATAATTTTTTTTTTTTTTTTAATGAAACAATCCAACACTGATCAGCAGTCCAAACCTAGCTTTTTGAGGAATTTCCCCATAGGTCTCCGTGGTGGTTTCACCAGTCTGCATTCACACCGGTCGTGGATGGGGTTCCCACAGCCTCTCCAGCATTTGTCACTGGTTATTTCTTTCTGGGGTGACATGGAATCTCAGTGTTTTAATGTGCATGTCTTGAGTGGCCACTGATGTTGGACGTTTGTGCATGTTTGCAGTTTGTATTTCTTTATCTCAGAAGTGTATGTTCATCTCAGATGCTCAGATTGGGGTTGGGTCTTGGAGGTCTGATATTTTTTATTTCTTTATATGTTCTGAGTAATAACCCTTTGTCTGAGTGTTACGGCTTGTGTCTAGGTGTCCCCCACAGCCTCATGCAGTCTTGGGGAAGCCTCTGGAGTTTGTGGTTGATCACTGCGTGTGGATGCTGCACACGCCTTGGGGCAGGTAGTTTGCCTTACAGTGTAGGGTGGGAAGAGAAGCCAGCAGCCTGAGCTACTGCTGCTTCTCCCTTGCGCTCTTGCTCTTTGCTGCTGACATGAAAGGTTGCTCTGTGCCTTGTGCCAGTCTGCCTTAGAGCAGCTGAGTCAGCTGAGTGTGGACTGAAACCTCCAGTAACTATGAGCTAAATAAACCTTTCCTTCCTTCATTTTGGGTGCTGGGTATTTGTCCCAGCAACAAGAGAAGAGTAACCAAGACACTGAGGAACAGCTGGCAAGCATTTTTTCTCCCATATTGTAGGCTGTCCCTTCACTCTGTTATCATTTCTCTTGGTGTGGAAAAGGCTTTTAGTAAGATGAGCTGTTGATTCTTGGTGATAGTTCCTGTGGGATTGGGATTGGGGTTCTATTCAGAGTCTATTTGCCTATACCAGTGTCTTCACGAGTTTTACCTATTTTATCTTCCAGTAGATTTAATCGTTTTAATGTTTAGATATTTGATCCATTTCAGATTTAGTTAGTGCATAGTGAAAGATATGCATCCAATTTCAATCTTCAGTGTGTACAGAACCAGTTATTCCAGTACCATTTATTTTATTTATTTATTTTTATTTTTTTGGCAGAACAGGGGATTGAACTCAGGCCCTTTGTGCTTGCCAAGGAAGCACTTAATACACTGAGTCATCTCCCCAACCCCTCCAGTACCATTTATGAGAGAGATTCTCTTTCGTCCAATGAATGAGTTTGGCAGCTTTGTCAAAGATAAGGTGGCTGAGTATGTTTGGAGTTGTTTTTGATAATTTCTTTTGAAGAAGAGAAATTTTTAATTATGATTGTATATCATGGTATTGTTATAACTAAAAAAGCTTGTCACAAATAGTTTCTCAAATTGTTTCCTTCTATAAGTTATATACCTCTTAGTTTTAAATTATTTAGCTTATATTTTTAGGGATATTCAGTAGTTCCAGCATTTTTTGAGAAAAGACTTTTTTTTTTGCTAAGTTACCTTTGTGCTGAACATCAATTGGATATGCCTACCCTTTCAACAGTAGCATATCAGTGTATCTTAGTTACTGAAATGTTTTGGTAATTTTGTAGTTATGTATAGAGAGGCCTCCAACTTTTATTTTCTTTTTCAAAGTTGTTTTGGGTCTTATAGTTCATTATTGATGATCAACAATATTTTGAAAAGAATTTTTTTCTAAGCAGAGTCTCAGCATTGAGCTTAAAATATTCATAAATATATGTAATATTCAGCAGGTAGCACATGCCTGTCTTAAAATTGTACTATGAAACTGTGATGATTAAAACAGCATGCTACTGCCCCAAAAACAGCCATGTGACTCAGTTGAACAGAAGTGGAAATGGTCCCAGGCACATATAGCTCTTTGATCTTTGACAACAGAACCAAAAGTATACTGAAAGAAAAATAGCCTCTTTAATAAATTGTGTCAGGAAAATTGGATATCATATGTGGAAGATTGACGCTAATGGGACCTGGGAGATGGCTCAGTGAAATAAGTGCTTCCCTGCAAGCACAGGGGCCTGAGTTCAATCCCTGGTTCTGCCAAAAAAAAAAAAGCTAAACTAAAATAAAAATAAATCAAAGACCTAAGTGTTAAAACAATCTGCTGGGAGATAAAATAGGCAAAGCTCTTGATTTGGGACTAGGTGAGGGACTTGGTGAACAGAACCTAGTAAACAAGAATGACTGAGAATCAGTAAATGGGATCATCAAATTAAAAAGCTGCACAGCAAAGGAAACAACCAACAGTAAAGAGACAACTGCAGGATGGGTAAAAGATTTTGTCAGCTATTCTTTGGACAGAGGAGTTATATCTAGAATATGTAACAGGCCAAGCAGATAGTTCAGTAGAATAATCACTTGCCTGACAAGTGCAAGGGCCTGAGTTCAATCCCCAGTTCCACCCAAAAAAATAAATAAATAAATAAACAGTTCTTGAAGTACAAATGGCCAACAAATACATGAAAAACACCATTAGCCATTAAAAAAATGCAAATGAGGGGCCAGGGAGATGGCTCAGTAGAATAAGCACTTTCCTGGCAAGCACAAGGGCTTGAGTTCAATCCCCGGTTCTGCCAAAACTATGTTAAGATGCCATCTTGCCACAAAAAGAATAACTATAGTTTAAAAAAAAAAAAATAACAAATTCTGGTGTGGCTATGGAGAGAAAGGATTCTTGGATTCTTTTACATTGTTGGTGGGGTTGTAAACTAGCACAACCACTATAGAAATCATATTCACTTACCAAGCAGAAATTAAATTTGACCCAGCCACTAGCCTTCTAAGTATCTTCCTAAAAGAATTAAAAACATTGTATTACAGGGATGTGTGCATAACAGCATTTATAGCAGCACAATGTATGATAGCTAGGTCTTGGAACCAGCATGTATGCCATCAGCACGTGATGGATAAGGATAATGTAGCAGTTACGTACTAGTGAGTACTACTTGTCATAAAGAAAGATAAACTTGACGCATCATAGATGAATGTACCTTGAGAATATATTAAGTTCTCTACAATTGTGTGTGTGTGTGTGTGTGTGTGTTATAGACCCAAAAAATTGCAAAATAGAAGATCAATAGGAAGTAGGGAGAAGTTCAGATAATGCCTAAAATTATTGTGTATCAAAAATATTTTAATATATATTCTAATTTATTGCATTTATACTTCTAATTTCTTTTAGTTCATGGGACAAAAGCTATCTGATTATGTTTCTTCTGTCAAGATCTTTGGGTTTTTTCTGGCAGAACCAGGCATTGAACTCAGGCTCTTACACTTGCCAGGCAGGCGCTTATTCTACTGAGCTATCTCCCCAGGCCCTTTGAGGATAATGTATTAACTATTATTATTTTATGATTTTTTTCCAGAAAATAAAAAAATATTTAAAATAAATATAGTAATGCTATCCAGGTCTTGTTTCACGTAGAGAGTACAAATAAATTTAATTTAATTTAATTCTTAGGGTCTAGGAGTTTTGGAATGGGCAGTGGCATTGACTTCAACCTGTACTTATGTGCTGCAGTAGCCCCAGTGTTAGTCTGCCTGTCCTTTGAAGCTTTGAACACAGGTACTGACTTGTGCTGTCGAGCTATTCTGATGTGTGGCTGTATGTCTGCATTGCAAGTGTGGTGGTTACTGTAGACACCTCCATCCATTGTCCTAACAAGAACCTCTGCAAAATGCTGTGACTTCAGCAACATGGGCTGCTTTACCTTGCATTTTCATGCTGTGGAGATGGCCTCTCTATTTAATCTCATGAGCCAACCTCTGCTCGCTCCACACTGCTACCACAGCTTCCCCACCCCCTCAGCCTTCCCAGAGCTGAAACAAGTTAGGGGCTTGCTCTTATGACTGACTTGATCCATCCCAACCAATTGGACTTTCTCCTTTACATTAGGAAAGCTGTCTTCCCTTCCTGCCACTCACTTGAGCAGCAGTTGTAATTTTAAGAACTATTCCTTTCCATTCACAATTTGCCTTTTTGGTGAGATTTCAGTCAATCTCAGCTTTTGACTTGCTTTCATCACTAAGTTTAATCATTTCTAGTTTATCAGAAGTAAGAGATCTGCAACGTTTCCTTTAATCTGAACACTTGGATGCCATTATAGGGGTATTAATTGCCCTTATTTCAATAATGTTTTGTCTCAGGGACGCTTGACAAAAGAAAGGTAAAGAGATGGGAAGTAGCTTGGTGGTAGAGCAGTCAGGACAGACACAAAATTTATCAGTGAAGTTTGGTGCTTTATATGGACATAGTTCCTGGCACCCCAAAACAATTACAATAAATCACTCATCAGAGAGCACCAGAACTGATAGAGTAATAATGAAAAGCCTTGATATATTGTGAGAATTACCAACAAGTGACACAATGACATGAAGTGACTACCTGGTATTCTCTCAAAAAAAAATGGTGGTAGGTTTCTTGACCTGAGGTTGCCACAGACCTTCAATTTGTCAAAAAATTGTGTGTGTGTGTGTGTAGCACACTAAAACAAGGTATACTTGTTTAAACTCTAGGGTTATCCAACTTGTTTCTTGGGGAAGGAAAACACCATCTCAGGTTATAAGACCTTGTACTGAATCCATGGGTGAGTTTGGGGAGTGCTGCCATCTTCCCAGTATTAAATGGACCAGTACACAAGCAGGAGGTATCTTCCCCTGTGTTGGTGCTCATCTTTTAGTCATGTTTCCTAGTGACATTCGGTACACCAGTCTTACACTTCTTTTCATTAAATATTTTGATAGGTACTTTGTTTTTGGCCTTCCTTTTTTTGTTTTTGTTTGTTTGTTTTTTCAGAGCTGGGGGTTGAACTCAGGCTCTTGAGCTTGCCAGGCAAGGGCTTATTCTACTGAGCCATCTCCCCAGCCCCTTGGCCTTGCTTGTTGATAGTGTATAGAGAAACAGTAGATCTGTCTATTCCTCTTGTTTGACATGTTTCATTGACACATAAAAAGCTTTAAGAAATTAGATGAACACCAAGAATTATTATTTTATACCTGTAATTGTTATCTAAGAAATTATATAAGATAAGTGCCAAAGTTCACACTCTAGAAGTTTAGATTTTTAGGTTTTTCATCTGTAGCTTTAGACACACCCAGTATTTCATCAATAAATCTTTAAACTATTTCTCTCCTACATTTAGTGTTAAATGTTTACAGAAGACTGTGAAAGATTCTTACCACATAATGTGTAGACCATGTGCCTGTGCACTGGAAGTTTGTGCAAAATGTGGAAAGAAAGAAGACATTGTTGTTCCGTAAGTATTTCCTTTTACATTTAAAATTCACTCTTAGTAATTGATATATGCATTTTTAATGAGACATACAGTAACTTCCTGAGATTGTAGTATATCACACTAATTTAGGCATTTTTTTCTACCTAATGGGGAAAACAACTCTTAATGTTGTTAAAATGCTTCTGTATTACAATAAAAGAAACACTTTATGTATTTAAGAATATCAGATATTTAGCTATGACATACACATTCATTACAAAAGAATTAAACATTAAATGTCCACTTTTTTTTTAATCAATACCGGCAGTGGACCTGGGGACCTTGTGCTTACCAGGCAGGCACTTGTGCCACTGAGCTGTATCCCTAGCCCTAACAGCCTTCTCTTAGTGAACATCTATTATTAATTCTTTTGATCTTCTTTAATATTTTAATTAGTAGAATCTTGAATAATTTGGAGGATCTTTTTCTTTGTGCTTATTCTGCCCAGTACAGTAGTAAAGCTGGGCATGGTGCCACACGCCTGTGATTCAGGCACTTTGGGAGGCTGAGGCAAGAAATCGAAAGTTCAAGCCTGGCCCAGGCAACTTGCTTCAATTTTTTTTTTTTCGTTTCAGAACCCAGGATTGAACTCAGGCCCTTGTGCTTGCCAAGGAAACACTTATTCTACTGTGCCATCTCCCCGGCCCCCCCCCCTTTTTTTTTCAAAGGAGCTGGGGATATTGCCTAGGATGAAGGCCCTGCGTTCAGTGTACAGTATTCTGCTACCCTTTATCCTTCCAAACACAAACCCACTAGAAAGAAGAAGGAGTGGTAAAGGTCTTTTAAACCTATGTTGAATATTGAAAGCCTGGGAAATAATCAGGATTTTTGTCTTCTTTAGGTTTAACAACGAACCAGAACATAGTAAAAATAATCAAAGATCCAATCATAGAAGAAGCTGCAAGAGGAATGAAGAAAGTGATGATGACTTAGATTTTGACATTGATTTAGATGACACAGATGACAATCAAGTGGATTAATCGAATGTACATTAACAATCATTTTAGGAATATAAAATTTTTATCACCTTTTTTGCCTTTGATGGTGTCACAAAAAATACTGTGAAATCCCAGTTTGGAAATCAGAAAAAGCTGTAGAAAATAGCAAAAGCTACATGAACATAAATTAGGCATATTTGCGTAACTAAAACTTTTATCCCAATTATCCTAGACAAAGTTTTAAGTTGCATATATAAGATACCTGCTAAAAACAAGATAAAGGGGCCAGGGAGATAGATCAGTAGAATAAGCACTTGCCTGGCAAACCCAAGGGCCTGAGTTCAATCCCCAGTTCCACCAAAAACAAACCAGATAAAATCGAAGTGTCATACTGCAGTTTGTGGAAGAATGTATCACCCAATACCAAACTTACTAAGATTCAGAATTGAACGGTGCTTGTGGAAGAACTATCTAGGGGCCCAAGGAGATAGCGCAGGAGAATAAGCGCCTGCCTGACAAGCGCAGGGTCCTCGGTTCAAACCCTAGTACTGCAAAAGAAAGTTAGAACTATGTAGGCCAGGCATGGTGGTGCACGCCTGATCCCAGCACTTGGGAGGCAGAGGCAGGATGGTTCTTGTGAGTTCAAGGCCAGCCTGAGCTACACAGGAGATAGTCTCAAAAACTAAAAGCTTTCTAATTAAAACTATTATAATTAGTCTTAAATTAATCCAT
>PVKA01001709.1:0-37421 GCA_004027165.1 Ctenomys sociabilis
TTTTTGCAGAACCAGGGATTGAACTCAGACCCTTGGATTTGCCAGGCAAGTGCTTATCCCACTGAGCCATCTCCCCGGCCCCTCTTTAATCCATTTTGACTTTAACTTAGTGCATCGTGATAGAGTTGGGTCAAGTTTTAGTTTTCAGCATGTAGAAAGCCATGTTTTCCAGCACCATTTGTTAAAGAGGCTATCTTTCTTCCAGTGAGCTTGTGTAGCCCCTCTGTCGAAGATCAGATGGCTGAGTGTGATTGTAGATGCCTCTGCATCTTGTAATCTATTCCACTGATCCTCAGGTCTATTTTCTTGCCAGTGCCATGTTGATTTTATCAAGTGGCTTTGTAGTATAATTTCAAATCAGGAATTGTGATGCCTCCTGCCTTGTTTTGATTGGCCAAGATTGCCTTTGCTATTCTAGGTCGTTTGTGGTTCCAAATAAATTTTCAGTATGATTTCTCTATTTAATGCAATCCCTATCAAACTGCCAACAACATACCTCCCAGATATTGAGCAGCTTAATCTTCGTGGCTGTGCCACTCTGGAGGAGTTCTGATCTTCAGTGTGGAGTGCCGGTGTTCGCAGTCAGCATAAAAGGCAGAGAGGAGCTTGATGGATGCCATAGCTTTTACTCTTCTTCTGCTTTTCATTGTTTTCTGCCACGATGAACTGATGTCCTTTGCATTGGAGCCAGCAGAGTATGAACTGAAACATCCGCAAACTGAGAGCTAAATAAACCTTTCCTTCCTTAATTTAGGTTGTTGAGTATTTTGTCTCAGCAACGAGTAATAAGTAACTAAGACAATATCATAGGAGACCTTGCTTCATGAGATGAAATTATTTATCCTCAAGAAATGAAAGCAGAGACTGAATCTCTAAGCTCAACTCCATAGCAACTGAAAGACTGCACTCAAAGGTTCAAGCTTCTTCCAGCTCTTCATCGAAATAATAGAAATACTACCAGGACAATCACACAGACTCATTCCGCATGCCAAGAGAATGAATAATTATAACCCGTAGGCAGACAATCATATTGGTAACTGAAACAGCTGAGTCTGGAGTGATGAAATGTCAACAGGAAACTGAACAACAGGAAGAAGTGGTCACCTGGAGGCTTCTCTGAGGGAGGCTAGGATTTCGAGGCTGACGAGTGGAAGGTGATCACAGTAGCGAGCAGACCAGAGCCCCATCATGCACTGATTCCAAGACATTCATAATGAACAGGCTGAGCAGAGCTTCCTAAGGGTTAAAATTCCATAAGCCTTTCTACTCAATAGACAGAGGCTACACTTCCATAGTTCATGTGTTTATGTAACCATCTATTCCCTTGTTAAAGATCATAAAATTAAATATTTAGGTCTAAGTATTTTATAAAACTTTCCCGACATATTAAAATGATCTAGATGGGTAATTCTGAGATATAGCCCAAAAGCCTTCATCCTAGAACATATTAAAATACTTTCAACTTTAGAGTTCTATGCCATCTTTGAATTGAATTCAGTCACTCCTTATGATGCAATATGCATGGTAAAGCAGTAAGTTATTAGTAACCTGAATTTGTTTACTGATATGAAGGTACTAATCCTGGCATTTGTGGTATGAAATTCTAATGCAAGTGATCATATACCATGATATTGGTCAGTTCAGATGTTTTATTAAAATAATCCAAAAATCAAACATCAAATCCATATAGTTTACTTACAAGATACATTTTCAGAGATATTTTGTAGTGTGTTACAGCAGAGTTGGACATATTTACTGCTAAAGTTTCAAGCCTATAGACACATAGTGTGTTGACACAAAAAAAATGGAATTTTTAATCTGCAATCATCAATTCAGCAGACTCCAAGTAAAATTGTTTTTTTCTGAACATATAGTCCTACACATAATTGTCTGACTGGTCAGACGGTATGAAACAGAGAAAAAAAGATCAAGCCTATTTGCCTCTCGCTGAAGTGTCAGGGAAGATAACTCTGTCACCTACATACCATACTAAGTATCTGAACCACTAAATTGTAAAACTAGGAAAGAGCACCAGCTCTCCTTGTCAAATGGGTACGGTATGTACTTGATCAGGCTTAATAGTACATTGAATAAGTAAGTTACAAAAAGAAATGGTCCAAGCATTTACTGTC
The DNA here is from genome assembly GCA_004027165.1 of Ctenomys sociabilis. Taxonomy (NCBI): domain Eukaryota; kingdom Metazoa; phylum Chordata; class Mammalia; order Rodentia; family Ctenomyidae; genus Ctenomys; species Ctenomys sociabilis. The sequence continues at coordinate 2,133 of PVKA01001709.1, forward strand.
CACACTCCTCCTACTCTACCTTCTTTCTCCAGTTCTCATATGGAATTTGAAAGATTGACAGGAAGTGAGGACTTGAATCTAGTTTAAAGCTGAGTTAGCACAGCAAACAGTTACTATCTTCAAGAGTATAGCTGGAGCAGTACCAGGCCACTACTGCACATCCCAGAAAGACACTTATTATTCATTTGCCCCAGGAAACATGGTCTTATGTGTAATTAAATGCCAATATACTGTTGGAAGGTATATTCAGTCTGAATGGTTAGGGACCTAGGAGTAGCATGATGGAAAAATTGGTGACAAATAGATCTGGGAGAAAGTTATTTGTAGAGACCTTTTTCTATCAGGGAAAAATTTCAAATATATTTATGTCCTATGTGAATATTCCACAAAGGGTCACCTCTGTAAAAGAGTATAAGTAATCAACTGGATAAGGTGAGCTCTCTGGAGATGTCAGGCTCTCTCTCTTCTAAGGCTTTTGTGTGCCTTTTCTGGGTGAATTCATGACAAAAGTGCTCCTAGTGGAAAAAATGAAAGTTTTATCCATTGTCTATTGATTGCCTAGTAAAATTCCATGGATGATTGTCACCATTTGTTGTTTTTAAAATCTCAGCTACATCTCCTGTCTTAAGACACAAAGTATTTGCATGTCAAATTGCATAGGAGTTGTGCCTATCTGCATGTTTGTGAATGCATGGTGTGCATTTATATGTGCAACAAAATTTTTTTGTATTTAAAATTAAATATACACATATAAGCTTTTGAAATGAACTTTCTATTGAAGAGAAAAGTCAGACATTGCTAGGGAACAGATATAATATGTCATTGTGCTTTTGAAGAAAAGCCATCCCCTACCCTATTCAGTTACCACAGATATGACTAAGGTTACAATTGTAATTGTACTCCGTGAAAAGAAGCAGAAAACATTAACTAAATGAGAAAATACAATACATTCCAAATGATCTAATTAGCTATTCTTTATGCATGGTTAGAAAACATTTACTATTGAAAGCAATTATTTTTAATTCAAAAATCTAAAACATTTAACATTAACATGTACTAAAAACACACCATCATCAATAGAAACAACTGCACTATGACAATAGTATCAGTACTCAGATTGGATTTAAATAGAGTAGTATTTATTTGAATTCTTTTTATGTTATATGTAGTCACTGATAGGTGCAGAATTATTTTCCAATATAAATCTTCAAAAAAAGAAATATCTTCTAATTCCAAATAATGCTAAACCAATGAAAGTACAGTATCAATGAAACCATGCCCAATTTACACTCTAGGGAGCAAAGACTGGCGACTCACAGGATGCATGTTAAGTCAATCCTTTAGCCAATGCAACCTGAGAATATGTTGCATCATTCTTACTTTCTTCTTCTGCTCCATGAGAAAAACCCTGAGTCTGTTTTGGTGGACTCACCAACAATCAATTGTCATTGGAACTAATAGGCTTAACTCAGGGCCTCCCCCCTCTGCAGCTTCCAAGTTTTGCCCTTTATTCCTGTGGTTTAATATACAACCCAAAGAGAAGCAATAAAAAAGTAGCTTACTCTCAAGCTATGTTTTCTAAGGAAGCCAAACTAAGATTTTTTTTTTTTATTTAAAAAGAATTTACACTAAAAATGTTGTTAAACTACAAACCATTCATGCCTTAATAGAAAGGATTTCACACTGATAAGGAAAACTATGATTCTACGTCTATCATCAGATTGTCCACCTTTACTTAAAGTATTATTTTGAACATCTGTTCAGGACCTCCTATCATTCCAACTTCTTTTTTATTTTAATTCATTTTAATGTGAAAAAGAGATAAAATAGCAATGAAACTGTTTCAAAATAGGTTAGTAGGACAGTTACAATAATTACCACATTACCTATTCGTATCTTAGTAGTAATAACTCAGAGGACAAGATGTAGACATGGTATCTTGTCTAAATAATAGTAGTACAAACTTCTCATTAAATTAAGGCAAAGTAGCTGTATGTCCTAACTATCTTGTATATACATATATACTTTTTTCACAACAAAATGGTCCTTTATTTATATCCCCTTTTTTGTCAGAGACTGGTGTTCCATTGCTGTTAGAGAAGCTGTATTTGGAAAAGTCTTACAGGACCTTTTCATTCTTGATGCTAGTCCAAAAACTGTAGGTACTCGAATTCAGCAAAATAATCCAATAGCCAAGCACTTCGGACAATTGCCAGCTGTGATGATAACTCACTTATTATTATGGACTATTGGACTATATTGGGTTGTTTTGCTGAATTCAAGTACCTATGTTCTTAACTTTTAATGCCTTTCCTTTGTTTTTCTCTTTTGGAAATCTTACTCCCTCCTAAAGGATTATATCTGTTCTTTATAAACTTCCCATGAAACTGAACTTACTGGTGTTCTTTCTTTAATCCAAATCTGAATAACTATTGCAGAGTCACTTAAGAGCTATGGCTTCATATTGATTATGTGAAAATGTTGACCAGTTTTATACTACTGCTACAGCCCTCTTTAAAATCCTGAATATAATGAAGGAGGACGTAAATTTTGCCATTTTTGAAATAAACACAATATTTTATATTGACAGTTTAGTAATTTGTGGGAAACAATGGGAGACTGATTGATTGGATTGCTCATCTAAATTTACTTTTAAAATTTTGTCCTCAAATAACATTACTGAAGATTTTACATATATTTTATTTCAAATAAATAATTTCTTACATTACATTTATCCTGATCGATATGCACTACACCAAGAATCTAGATGTGGCTGCTTGGAGAGTTACAGTATGGAAATGCACATAACTTAAACCAAAAAACTAGCTCCAGTTGTTTTCTGAGCTACAGTTTAAAGCGAAGAATCAGTGACTCTAAATGTTACTAGCAATTAAGAATCCTGTGAGGTATGATAATGCCCCAAGCATTGTGAGATGTGCAGCATGCCTTAGCCTTTCCACTAGGGTATAGTAACTTCCAATCACTAAAAACACCAATCAAATGCTACCTAAGGGATAGTGTGGTTTGTTGAGAACCATGGGTCATGTCTCAGAAAAGTCATTTGAACAAGTTAACCTAGATTTTAGAGCATACATTTTCCTGCATGACAGGATTTTTGTTAGAGCTGAAGAGTGGCTCTTGTGATTGCCAAGCTGATTTACAAATTTCCCTCACCTCTTCTTTGGTTTTTTAACATAATCACACATCATTAACAACAGGGAGATGTTATGAGAGATACGTCATGGAATTTCCCACTACACAAACATCTGTAGTACACTTAGGTAATGTAATATACCGACAAAAGCAATATGATTGTAATGGACCACCAGGAACCAAGGGGTGGAATCTTAAATGGGGTCTGTGGTTGACCAAAACATCATAATTAACATATGATTGTTATATGTTCAGGTTCATAAATATACATCTGCATATACTCTTAAAGCATTATTATATTTACATTTATATTACATGCACATTTTAATGTGTGCATATGCATATTTTAATAGATCCTCAAATATATTATGCTGCCAATGATAACAAAAATATGCCTATTAAGTTAAATACTTCAACTTTTTTTATTTTAAAGAGAAAAACAAAAACTAGAACAAATATCAAGAATCAAGACAGAAATAAAACAATATAAGATAGCACAAATGGTGCAGAATTTCTGAGTAAGAATGGAATATTAACAATGGATTATATTATATATTGTTATCATCAAATTTGTCCTCAGACTACCAGATACAGATATGTACCAATTAAACATTCACTCTTCCATTCAGTAAACATTAATGTTTTTCCCTTGTCCACTTTACTTTTTAAATTTATTTTAAACAGAGTACCATAGATAAGAAAATAAAGACCACAAATATTTAAAAGAACATGAAGGGCATTCAACTGTGCTTGCTATGTACCACGCTGTCCTTAATGTAGTTGTTCAGATTACAGATACTAGCATTTAGATTTAGTCATAGCAATGATTTTAAACATTAACTGCTACTTCGAAAAAATTGCCAGAAATTAGTAGTACAGTTTTCCCAGCTATTCTCCATGTATTTATATGATTTTTTGCCCTTTTTCTCTGATCTCTTTTCCTTTCCGTCATCTTACTATGTGTGTGTGTGTGTGTGTGTGTGTGTGTGTGTGTGTGCGCGCGCGCGTGCGCGCGCACACACACAGAGTCTCACTATGCAACTCTGGCTTGTAGTGACCCTCCCTTTTTCCTGCCTCCCCAGCCCTGGGATTACAGGTGTGTGCCACCATGCCCAGACTCCATTACTCAATGTGCCCGGGGGTGGGGCTGGCATGGCACACTGTGCCAGGAATTGAACTCTGGCCCCTGCACTTGCCTAAGTAAGCGCGTAGACCCCTGAGCTATCTCTCCTGAGCTATCTCTTTATCTCACTTATTTATTCTTTATGTTCAGATTCTTTCCCTTTTACTAAAGCTATTGTACATTTCAGATTTTATGTATTCTTTCAGGTTCTTCTACTACAAAGATCACCTGATACTTACACATGTTGGGATGATTTATTTCTTTTACGAGTATAGCCTCTAGTTGCATCCATTTTCCTATAAAGTCCTCAGGATTATCTGACTTTATAGCTGAATAATACTCCATCGTATAAAAAATGCCATGTCTTCTTTAAGCCATTACTCATGTAAGGGGCATTTGGGTTGTTTCCAAGATTTAGTTTTGACAAATTGTGCTGCTATAAGTATGGGTGCATGTATATGTTTGTGGTACGATTTTTTCAGTTCTTGTGCAGAAATATTCAGATGGCGAATAGCTGGGGGAATGGAACTTCAACTCTTAGTCTGTTCAGGAGACTCTACACTGCTTTTCATGGTGCTTATACCAGTCTGCACTCCCACCAACAGTGGAGAAAGGTTCATTATAATGATATTGTAAATTTGCTCCAGAATAACAGCTGATACATTTTAGAAACAAAAAAAAGTATCTAAAGTATATAAAAACAGTGTGGCATTGTTTAAGTTTTCTTCAGGATTTGGACTGAAGAACTACACAGTAGGCTGGTTAGAAATAATTTGTAACCTATAGAATCCCAAGGTGCTGCTATCTCAGCCTCTTCCTTGTCCAGGGGCTTTGTAGCATTTAGAAGAAATCACTCCACAATAGCTTGAAAAGCACTGGTATTGGTTGTAAGATTAGAAGTCTGAGGTGGAAATCACATTTCCACGAATAAAAGTGGTATTATAACAGAGGGTACCATGTAGAGTGTGACATCTAAACAAATTAAGTTTTGTTTCTAGTGTCTTGTGTTGTGAATCTCCTTATTAATGCCAGCTCCTGTCCACACTGCTTTATACTCTATCCTTTCCAAAGCAATCCAAAATGTTACCTTGACATCTCACAGCAGAAATATCACAATGCTTTTTTCATCACTCATGTAATAAAGGCCAATATCCTTAGCTTTTACGCCAGAGCCTGTGATGATCAATGAGTGCTCTACAACATCAAGTACCGCTGTGACTCCAGTATACCCCAATGAAAGCATTACTAACACAAGGCAAGCCCTTAGATCACCACCTTGAGGATTTTACCCTGCATCATCCATTTCTACATCCAAATAAAATATAGACTAATAAGTAAAGATAGTAGCTTAGATACACATGCAACTTCCTCACACCTGAAAAGTATTATACTTTTTAACAATATTCAGGTTTTCTCCTATAACTTTTGGTAACATCTGGTTAAACACCTTCCTTAATAACTATGTTATATTGATTCTTATTAAGTGCATATATTTTCAGAGTCATTTATCTCTAAAGAAATTCTAGGACATTAGTTCTGTCTTACCTTCTAAATTCTTTCTAAAAAAATGGTAGAAGTTGCTCCCAGGACTTGGGCAAGGTTATAACTCAGTTAACAGCATGGTTCCTAGGCCACAGGTTTGAGAACCTATCAAGCAACATTACATGGGGAAATACTTTGAAACTATAATATTGTTTTAAAATTAGAGTAGCATTTTCTCAGATATTATTTTACCTGAATTAAGTTTCTCAAATGTCAGGCTAACATATTAGATCACTTTGGAAAGTGATATAAATCTATCATTTTTGAGATTGAAACAGATAGATAGACACACAGACAGACAGACAGATAGATACATAGATAGATACATAGATAGATACATAGATATAGACAGATGAGACAGAGATATTATGTAACTCTTAGCTGTTTTCCTAGCATTTTACCTTTTTGGGGTCTGAAGCTTCTTGAGTGCTGTGCTGATTTTTGTTATGAATTATTTCGTTTCTTAAGTTGTTCCACTGTCATATTTCTGTAGTTAGCACTTTTTAAAGTTTTTTATTTCAATTATCTGTGTAAATCAAAATTTGACAAAGTGTACTGAGGGATGTTGTCACAAAGCAAAGAGTAAATCTGAGCTGTTGTTTGTAACGGAATTTTCTCAGCCCCGATGGACTGCTAATTCTTTATGGGAACATATTGACAGTAGAAAAGATTATTTTTAAAAATAAATACTGGTTTTGGTTTTGCTCTGGAACTAGCTTATAAAATATGATTTTCCTTTTTAGCTTTCAGTATAAGACATACAGGTGAATTTCCCAAAAGACCTATAATTACTCTATATTTATAAGGAGCTAAACTCTGAAGAACTCCTTCCGACACCAAAGTGCTTGATCAAATGAAAAATCATTAAGTACCTCCCTTTATCTACTCAGAGGGTCTTCATATTAATGCAAAGGACACAAATACTGGGATCATACACCTTTAGTGAGGCAGAGTGGCCTAACCAACGCCACTCAGGCAACTCTAATTGCTGTAATTTGCTCCTGGTTAGCAATCCTACACTAATAGCTTTCTCCCAGGGAGACTGTTCTATGAATTTATAACACTGTAGTTGCCTTCAGAGTTTTATGATATTAAGTTAAAGAAAAAAAGCGAAGTTGATATTTTAAGGAACTCAAGCTATTAAAGCCCATTTGATTATCTTCAATATCCAGTGGCATTAAATTTTTTCCTTTTCATTTTTTTTTCTTTCAGATAAAATGTTCCTAAGCCATTATAAAATGACTGAAAAGACCGGCAGGCAAAGGGATTAATTTCACTGGAATCGAAATAGATGTTAATTTTCCTTCTTACCAACAATTGTAGGCAACAATATAAAATGACTCAAACATAATTTGAAGATAAAAACATATATTAAAAGTATTTTAGAAAAGTTCTGTGATTGAAAGACATACATTTATTTGACAAGAATGGTAAAAGCTTCAGTCTCGTTCTTTGTGTCTCATATAGAATAACTTTGTATTTATTCCCTAAAATCATATTATACAAATACTTCAGGTTTTTGGTTATTCAGAGTTGTAATTTGTTTTGGTATACTCTTGTTGGTCTATTTATGATAAAGGCAGAGATTTTCAAAGATTTATTCTTCCTTTTAAATCAAAACATATGCAGTTATAAACAGAGAAACACTGTAAAAATGTTCCCTTTACTGCTTTTCTATCTAAATAGTGAACAGTAGCCTTTCTCAAATTACATTCACTGCTTACAATATTTCTGGTTCTTTGAAAATGCCAATTTAACTCTGTTACAATAATATTGCATTATATTACCTGAGGAGTTTTCTTTTCTCCAAGTACATAATATAGTTTGTGGACACTTTTTAATAGTTTGAAGTTTTGTGGGTTTTTTTTTCCTCCAGAAGTTGCTATTTTCAGGTTGTCTTGATGTCTTTCAAAGATGTCTTCCAAAGCACATTTAAGATGAATATTATTGCATTAATATTCACTATTAATTTTTTAAGAGTTAGACAAATATATGCAGCTTAATTTTCCCTAACTTACTATTAATATTTCACTTTTAACATTTCCAAATTCCCAATTAAGTTCATATGCTTTTAAATGTTTGATATTGATGGCTTCAGCTTTGGTTCTTGGGATGCATAGAGACTTGGAAAACAGAGGTCATGAGTGAGCCAAATATCCCCTAAGAATCAACTTTTATGTGAAGCATATATGCCAGTAAATACCACAGAACCAATTGAAATGAACTCTACTATAATATATAAAGTCATATCCATGTACTGATTCAATTAGGCTTAGTTTCAGTAAGGATGTTTGCACAGTTATTAAACTGGACATTCAAAAAAAAAGTATGACAATTACTTTAGGAGAAAATGGGCTCAGTTTTAAATAATGTACAAGTCAGATTTTGGACTATAATTCTTGTGAAGCTACACCAAATGATTTTCTCTTTGTTCTAACAATTATGTAGTCTGATAATGGATAGAAGCAACATGGTTTTAAAAGATTTGAGACAGTGGTACCTATCTGTCTGTATATCCATCTGTCTGTCCATTAGTCTGTTCATCTGTCCATCTGTCTGTCTGACTATCCATCCTCCTAATCTGTTTTCCAATAGATATAATACTTTAAGTTGTATAGGATAATATTTCATATAAATTAATCCTTATATTATTTAATAATAATATGATTCAGCCTTTACCAAACCCTTTGCTAAAGTGAGTACTGAAGTCCTTTACTCTTTCTAGAACTGAAGCTAGTTGTCCGTATTAAAACTCCATATTAATTCCTCCTTGCAGTGCTGATAGGATCAAGCTAGCATATGTTTATGAGAATGCTGCCTCTGTGCCATATAGCTCTTCTTACCATCCTGTATGGCTTTAGGCATTACTGATCCTTTGCTTGGCTCCAGCTTTCTTATCTACAAAATGATAATAGTAATAAGAACAACTCTTACTGCGTCTGCTGCAAACTCCAAGAGGACACAATGACAAGTCAGTGAACATAGGCTAGGTTATTTAGAGTTGTCTCCTTTATACCTTATGTGCCCTTATCAGTCTCTGCTAGGACCTTATTTGTATAGTGGCCATGGCAACAGAAGCTTGCAGGGATTACATTTTTTGTTATCCTAACACACTATGCAGTATAACAATTCCTTGCCAAAATTACTGATGAAAATTGTCTAACACCAGGATGAGGGTCCACATCTGAAGTACAGGTGCACAGAAGCTTTGGTCATCTTCTGGGATATATTTACTGGGGTTATTGGTCACCTGTATCTGGCATTTAATTTTCACTCTAATCAATACATCATTAAGCAAAATGATGCCTAAACACTTAACTCATTAAAGATTATTATTTCCAATGCCAATCTGCTGTTATTTCTGAACTGATTCTAACAAAGGTTTAAATGGTGATAGCTTGGGTAGAAATGCCTAGGCTAATATTTGGTGACTCCACTCAGATTTAGATTAGCTTTTCTTTCCTGATTTCATTAGCATGCATAATTGCTTATTATGAATGCAGATACACACACACACACACACACACACACACACATTAGTGTTCTATAGTAGACATGGGTATCAGGCTACTCATCTTTTTTTTTTTTTTTTTTTTTTTTTTTTTTTTTGTGGAACCACGGATTGAACTCAGGCCCTTATGCTTGCCAGGGAAGCACTTATTCCACTGAGCCATCTCCCCAGCCCTAGGCTACTCATCTTATACTTGTGCTCCCTCTTCACTGTAAATCCCAGGTTTATGTAGGCGTCCACTGCCATGCATCACACAACAGCTATATGCTTCCCAGAACTATGAACCAATACCCCTCACTGGCATGGTTGGTCCAGCTCATCAGATATTCTTTGTCACTGATCCCCACAAGTGCTCCCCTGGCAAGCAGATCCCCACTGATCACATATTGTGATCCCCACAATATGTATATGAACCAACCCTAATCCAACCACCTCTCCATCCTGAAAGTAAGCTGGATTGTTTTAATATAGATATTTTTCTTTGATGAAAAAAGATAAAATATTTTCCTACAGATATCATTGTATCTGAAAGAGACACTTAGAACTTCTTCATATATCTTATCACCAGCCAAAATATAACAAACCCTTAGAGAACCAAACTGAGAGAAGAGTATTTGGAGCATGTTCATTCAGGTCTTTGCAATTTTATTATATGTGGTGAAAAACTTCCTCATTGATATGAAAGTTTAAGAGAGGGCTCCCCTGCCATTTCCCCCTGCCATTTGCAGTGTAAAATGATCTCTATTACATAATATGAAAAAGATACAAAAGGTCAAATAAACCTTCATTCACTGTTGCATCTACCAAGGTTCTAACAGTGTATATAAGTTATCTCAACAAGCAATAACTTCACTTTTACGGTACTGAGAAATTATAGAATTTAAATAATAGTAGCTTACATTTTCTTTTTATCCATATGATTGAAACATTTTTACCTACATATGAGAACATCCCTAGGTTTATAATTTCCCCACATGCAGAAGTGAATTTAGAAAGCTAAAAATTTAACTTAAAAATTATGAAAATATGAATATTTTGTAACAGTTGAGCTGATCTGTACATTTTTATATAGCAAAAAGACTGTATATAGCAATAACATGAATGGAGAGAATTTCTCCTTTTAGAAGACTCAGGTATTAGCATTAATTTTAATTTAACTTGTGTAGGAATCCTACCTGGAAAAACTCGTCACTCTTTACAGATGACTTGGAATAGGCTCCAATTGAAACTTCATTTTCATCTCATGTTTAGAGCTGCTTTCTAAAACATTTCTGTTTTTCCCCCAAATGCACTATCATTCCCGAGGCCAACGTGCATGGCATATCAAGCAGCTGTACGTGGTACAAACAGGAGCGAGGGATCTGTGTCCTCCCCAGCGAGATCCCTGTCAATCTCTGGGGCCCACGGTGCAGCCTTCTCGCTGCACTCAGGACTGTTTAAACAGCATGGAGCCAGGTGATCCTAAACTCCTTTTCAAGCTTTCTAGTTGTAAAGTTCTAGGAAAATAGGGGAAACTGATTTTTAAAATATCAGAAAGTGTGGTACATGCTGAATGAGTTTTATATAAATGAGTTATTTAATGGAGATAATTTCTCATATTATTTAATTTTAGAACAATGAAACACTTGGTTTTGATAATTATTAGCTTGTTGAGTTACTGTATACTGAGCAGTGTTTTTTTTCCATCTGTCCAATCCCTCATTAGTCTATTCATGAGAGCAATTTCTGGCAGATAATTTAATATATTATTTCATGGTCTAATTGTGTGCTTAGATTCATACCTGAGCAGATTAAAATAAAATTGTGGAATTAATTATGAATTCTGATTGTCTAACATTTGCTGTAAGTGGTAGTTGTTTTTTAATCCACTAGGATATCAAAGTCAATGAATCATTTGAATTTTGTAATTGGGTCTTTCTGATTTGCCACTTAGAAACAAAATGGGATGTAAAGCAAGTCCAGTGCTTTGCTATTTCTTCACCTCTTCATGTAAAAAAACAGTTTTGTTGAGTTTAATTATTCCCTTCAAAATCTCATAAGTCCTTTTCATTTGTTAATGATCTCTTAAATCAATATTAAGTGTCAATAGTTATAATATCTAATAATAATATTAGAATTTTGTACTATTGGGGCTTATCTTGATAGGCTAAATTTAACATTTTGTCTCCTTTTTCACATGAACCAGTTATAATATGATATTCATACTGAATTATTCAAATCACTATTCCTTGTTAAATGCTGAATAATAGTAAATAATGTAAAATACTAAACTATCATCAGTTTTTTTCTGGGTCACTTAGTCCTAGATGATCTGATCTTATTACATTCACTGCTGAATTTTTAAAATTACATATGACCAACATATACTCATTCATAATCAGGAAGAAGAGACAGTTTAATCAGCACATTTAATTTTATATAAGCCACTTGATTATAATTATGTAAAAGTGATACGCACAGCAAGAGGAAATGAAGAGAAAATGAAAAGGAGTTAACAGTTGTTTAAGAATGATTAGGGTAAATTTTTTCCTATTTATCTTCATATTTGCAATTTTAATGAAGAATTAAACAGTAATGAATAACAAAGTTTCATTGTAAGTCTACCCAAAAACTGGTTAACTTATTTATCTGAAACGTATATGTATTTTTTCAAAGAAAACTGAGCTGAGCAATTTCTGAAGTAATGATCATTTTATAATAATACATATGGAACATTGTGATATCCTCAGAAACTCTGGTCTCACAAGGTAGAACAAGGTAACAAAATGCAGGAAGTGAATTTGCATTTATGTCTGGGACACTTGCTCCGGTTACTAACAGGAAACTTTAATCTACAAGTCATCTGTCCTCTACTCTGCATCTTGTCCTCGCTAGATTCTAAACTTTGATTCTACATGAAGTTGCACCTCTAAAATGGATATGATGTTGTGACCAGGAAACTTTTTAATTTTCACTTGTTTATATTTTTTCATATTTCAGTTTTAAAGTGAATAAAAACAGTAAAAAATATCCAGAATTTCACCAACCAAAATAATAGGAATTCAACACAATGATTGTTGTATTACATAATGTTATCTTTATATTATCATGTACGCAAAATTGATTAAAACATAAAATGTTAGAGGAATTTAAAAAGGAGAAAAATATGTAAACATGAACCGCTCCTTTCAACATGACCAGGTTTTACCATGTTGGAAATTCATGTTTCCCTAACAGATAATCTAGTTTGTATTCTCATTTTGCTTTTTCAAAACAATCTTGACTTTATTGAAAAGCATTTTCTGATTTTCTTTTTAGCTTCTTGGAAATCAGCTCATTTTTTTCTGACCAACATGGCCTCTCCTGGGATGTACGTATCAATACTATAAAAACAGAATAGATGTCATATTTTAATTGGCTTGTCTGGCTGAAATTCATATTGTGCTGGAAGCATTGCAAGTGATTCATAGAAAATGTAAAGATCTGCTACAGATAAGAAAATAATCCACTCATTCTATTCAGCAAGTGATGCCATCTAATTTTTATAAAATAACAAGCAGATGCAACTGTAACAATTATTAGAAATAATAGCAAAAATCTCTTGAGAGAGAGATGATACCATGAAAAATAGAACAACAATAAATATAAATTTTAACAACAATTCATCTCAGATGCCTGCTGTAAGAAGTTATTCATATTTTCTTTATAATCTGTATTTCTTACTTCCAAAGACAAACCAAATATTCATTTCCAGGGAACATGCAATTGGCATTGCTTGTAGGCATGAATGCATGGCCAGGTCTATGTTTCATGACCATGAACCTTTCAAAGCCAATGACCTTGTCTGGAGACTGGGCCCTTGGCTAATGAGAGTTGTCTGTCCTCAGGCCTATTTTCCACTCAGTTCAGCATCTCTCATCATAGACCGAGAGATGCTGGTTCAAAAGGCCTGACACAAGTTAAAGCCACACTTCAAATGGCACTGATGTTCAAAGGGTTTGGATGAAGCTTGAATCCAACTGGGCCTTTGCTTTGCTGAGCTCCTTTTCTGGCCATGTATATACTTATTCTCACAAGAGGAAGGATGCCAAGGCTTTGAGATTGGCTTGAATTTCAGAATGGGAATGCACATTATTTTATTTTTCTTCCTTCCTTCCTTCCTTCCTTCCTTCCTTCCTTCCTTCCTTCCTTCCTTCCTTCCTTCCTTCCCTCCCTCCTTCCCTTGCTTTCTCCCTCCTTCCTTCCTTCCTTCCTTCCTTCCTTCCTTCCTTTCTTTCTTTCTTTCTTTCTTTCTTTCTTTTCGAACACAGTCTCACTATACGCATCTCACACTCATGAGGATCCTTCTGTCACAGCCTTCATAATGCTGGGATTACAGGCATGCACCACCACGCCTGGTTTTGGTGGCCAGCAGGTATTTCCAGGGATCCCATGCTGGCACATTCAGTAGAGAAGACTGAACCCAGGTCCTTGCTCTTACCAGACAGGCACTTAGATGAGTGAGCTACTTCCCAGCCCAGAATGCCTATTATTTTAATATGAGTATGCCCAAAATAATTCAAATACATGTTCACTCTACCTAAAATTCAGATTACACTGGGTGAGTTACACTTTTCTTTGCTAATCTGGAAATCTTATCCTAAAATAATTTCTTAACTAGATTGTATGTTCTTGTATTCTTCTCCCATGAACTGCTTTTGTGAAACTCAAACTTATGTATGCTAATTACATAACATAAGAATGTTAAGAATTAGAATTCAGTCAGATAGTTAGGGCAAACGGAATGGCATATGCTGCAGGGTACTAATCAGCTTTTCTTCTGGATGGTGTGAACCTAAGTTCACAGATCAAAATTGAAGAAATAGAAGAGCCACAAGGCCAGCCAACATTTTGGCTCTAGCCTTTCAAGGTCAGGACAAAGGAGAACCTGTACTGTAACATCATGAAACTCAGTTGAGCCCCAAATTTTCTGATCAAGGAGATTATGGAGCCACAGAGGAAAGACACTGATGATCTATAGCATGCTTGGGGAGAGCCACATGGAGAGAAAACGTTCTCTCAGGCTCTCACAGACAGCAAACTGGTCAAGCATTGGCAGTGACTCATCCACAAGCATGACACAAAGGATCTACAGAATAAGGTATAGGATTACAAGATAAACCCTGAGGAGACTTCACTGACCTCATCAGAAACAAAAGCTACATCTTTTGGTATATAGGTCTTGCTATATCTCAGTCTTAACCATCAACAGAAAAGTTAAAAAATGAGGTATACAATGCAGGGCCATAATAATAAGTTGAGCTGTAAATAGCTACGGTCGACAACTTCTTCAGATAACTCATTATTATTGTGGAATGCTGGACTGTGCTGGATTGTGTCGCTGAGTTCAGACACATAAATTGGTTTAATGATAATAGAGTGCCCATCTTTGACAGATCTAGACAAAAAAAAAAGGGTATACAAAGGAAGAATCATGATGTGTGTGTATAAACAGTACAGCTAGGATAAATATGCTGTGCTTCTGCATAATTCTATGAGAAGCAAGATTTGCACTAATAGTAGTTGGACAAGATATTATGTTGGTCTCTAGTACTATGGACAACCACTAGGAAGATGACAAGGTAGAAAGTATTAATTATTGAGTCTGTGATATAATTCAGCTATAAAAAATAAGATAAGTACATAGCTACACTCTCTGCATTCACTGATTTGAGACATCTGCTATAATAATGTCTGTAAGTATAATATCTTGTATGTGCATTGTACAATACCAAAACATTACAAAAACAGTTTGCAATGTATTAATTATTGAATCAGTCCTGCTTATTTGATTTGAAACTGTCTCATTGCTATTTGTTCCTCAATTAAAAGCTAAATAAATAAATAAATAAAAATGAATGTTAAAAATTTATTTCAAAGCTATATTTACAAAGAACTGGCTGTGATGACTGCTGGTTGTAATCCCAGCACTCAAGAGGTTGAGACAGGAGGATTGCTGCAAGTTTGAGGTAATCCTGGGGTCTCACAAGAGTGAGCACAAGGGTGTTCTGAACTGCATAGTGAGACCCCATCTAAAAAATAACAATAGCAAACCATATTCACAAATGATAACAAATATGTGAATATTAAAGAGCAGCTGCACTATATAAAAACAAAATTTGGAATGGTAGAAACCAAAATGCTTGAGTATTTACCAATAGACAAGGGACTAATACTTGTGAAATAACTGTTTCTGGTAATTTCAGTTTTAGATGCATATTTCTATATCACCTGCAGATTATAATATAATTTTACCTTAATATTTCAAGTAAGGTTAATAGAACCATTTGTACTTGTCATTTTTCAACTCAAGTGAACCGTCTTTCAATTTCCTTGTTTCATTACTTTTGTAGTGATAATTACTGATTCCAGCTAATGCTTATAGGTAGACAAAGGAGAAGTCCACACAAATTAAAAGTAATTTATAAATAGAAAACACTGTCTCCTGCCACATTTTAACAAGGACAGAAAGAGTAAAGACAGGAAAAAAAAGTACGTAGACATAGATGTAATTATTATTTTAAAGTAGATTCAAATTTAAATATGTATCATAGTTAAGCTATAAAGTAACATCACTGGAAGTAAATATTAAGCCATTGACATTAAATTTTTCTTCTGGAACATATATTAGTAGAAGCCAGTTATAGCATATACTGCATATATATGCATATTTACTGTGTAACTGGGCTCACAGACAATAACATAAGTACAACATAAATATGAAAGATTTAATTATAAAATTATAATTATAAATACAATAAAAGAAGAAATGATTTTGGACTGACAAGCAAATGAGACCCAATTCCCATCATGTTCCTAATAGATAAACTTGGACAACCACTATACATACTTGTGTATTTATAAAATGATACATTGTAATATATGCCTCTATCAAAGACCTTTCAACTCATAAACTGAACTATCATATTAAAGCTCATGTCAGACTACCTTATTCTAATAACTATTCAAATCTAGATTTTCCTTAGGCAATAAAAGCAGTGATATAATACAAAATATATCCTACATTTTACTAACTGTGTTTGGAACATTAAAAAAAAAATAGTAAGTCAACCTACACCTTCTCCTTTGAACTTTTATGATCATACTTATTGAAAGACTTCTAGCATAGCTGAAGACACCTAATCTTATAGCAAAAGTGCTAGCACTTTTCTTTAGCTTATATTGCCTGTATAGATGTAATTTTATAATGAGTCATAACCCCAACATGAAATTGTTCATTCTATATAAGTTATAAGTTGTGTACCTTTTCATTATTTATCTGAAGAAATACTTGCCTTTGATCTCTATACCAATAATTACCTAGAGAGTTTTGGTTTGGGCTACTCTATCACTGAATACTGTAAAATAACACTCATTATTAGAATATTATTAGTTAATATTTAATGTGAACTTAATTTGTTAAAATAGAAGAGATTACTAAATGTATCCTTCAATTAATAATTAAGTGCACATATGGGAAAATCAATAAAACAGATTTTTGAGCCACCATCTTTCAGCCATCTTTGAAATTGTGTAACCTGAGTCTACAGTGCAACTCTGAAAGGACACAGGATCCTGGTCATAAATCCTGGGGGCCCCCACAAACGAGAGGCAAGTGTCAGAAACTATAAAGCTCCAGCCTCACTGCCTAGGAGTAATGCTTATTATTTTTAATGCACTGCCATGAATTATTTCCACTGGATCATTTCTTGTCTTTGCTGCTCACAATGAAGGCCAAACAGACACTTATGGGTGGATGGCAGTAAATCTACATCTGTGAATCAGCTCTCCAGGGGCCTTATGAAAGACTGTAATGAATTCTACACATGGTGCTGGTCCTCAGGGCAGACGCGGGAGCATCCTGACAGAGAGGAGTCAGGTTTTTGTAATAAAAATTAAGTGCTAAATCAGTGTGTGAATCATAGCTGCTATTAGCTGCTTTGTCCTGGTTTAAATAGACACAAAAATGCATGCACACATGCACGCATGCAGACTCTCCAGTTAGTGTTTATAAAGACATATTGTTGAGCAACTGTCACTTGTCTGATTTTGTCTCCTGAAACTCAAGCCTATGCCCAGTATTTTCCTAGACAGACGTAATTGATGGAACATCAACTTTTTAGTAATCTATAGTTCAATTGTTTTTTTGAGGGAAAATCAGATGCAATGATAAATTTAGAAAGTATTCTTTACTTTAAATCTGTGCTTCCACAGATTATATAATAAAGAAATGTGTGTGTACATATATGTGTGTATATATAAATGCCATATATATATACACATAATCATATATGTCATATTGCTTTCCTTTCAGGAACTATGTGTCATTTTTTTCTGACTGTTCCATTGTAGTTTTTCTATGTCTTATTTCTGAGAATATAAAAATTGTTGCTTTCCCATAATTGTTGGAAAGTAATATAGAAAATATATCTACCTGTAAGATAAATACTGTACAACATAAAAAGCAATTTTTGATAGAAATGCACAAACTTTGGTAACTGGGGAGATAGCTTAGTGGAATAAGTGCTTGCCTAACAAATGCAAGGTCCTGAGTGCAATCCCTGTAACCATCCAAAAAAAAAAAAAAGAAAGAAAAAGAAAGGAAAAGAAAAAAGAAAGAAAAAGAAAAGAAATGTATAAACTGTTACTTATTTACGTTTACCAATTCCTGTAGTAAGTGAAAGCTATAAATATCATTTCTGTCCATATGTGTTATAAAGGAGTTGAAATCCAGAACCTCACACGCTTGGGCAAGCATGCAGGAACCGTGGTTCGATCTCTGTCACCACATACTGCACCAGCTCTGACCCCCAGCATGGGCTGAGCTGGCTACAAAAAATATAGAGAGAGATATAGATAGATGATAGATAGATAGATAGATAGATAGATAGATAGATAGATGGATGGATGGATGGATGGATGGATGGATGGATGGATGGATAGATAGATAGATAGATAGATAGATAGATAGATAGATAGATAGATAATTTCAAATATAAACATGGTATATATTGTGTATAATTTTCTATGGCATAGCAAATAATTCAGCAGGACTCTATATACTGTAGATCACAAATTGAATTCCAGAACTAGTATTTTCTAAGTTATCAACTAAAGGGTGCTTCTAATAAAAGAGACAGAGAAAGATTTTGTAGGTTATTTGTCAACAAAAGTTGTACATTCAGAATGCACCTCCATCTTCCTTTGTCCTGTTGATGTGCACATGTGTGCATGAGTGTGTGTGTGTGTGTGCATGCATGTGTGTATGTGTGTGTGTGTGTGTGTGTGTGTTCCAAATATCCACTTGTGAAAATTGCACTATCCCCTTGTTTAAAATCAGGCCATACTTTGTTCTGACACAGAGTGGCTTGAGAAGAATTGCTGTACTGTGAGGTGGGTCACATTCACTATTTCTTACTTTAATGAACTCTTCTTAGTAAATATATTTTACTTTGAGTATGTCATTGTGCTTATGAAACACATCTTAAATAAGTTAAAATGAAGATTTCTTGTATGAAAATTATGTGCATTTTTTCACAAATTGATTTTTCAAAACCAAATGGGGTAAGATCTATACAAGGGACCTATTTATATGATACAGTTTAACATGTGGGGGTTATAGAAATAAACAAAGAGAATGCAGGAATGATTGGATGCATTTCCAAAGATAAGTCCTTCCTATTTCAGCAGATGGCTGGGCTCAGGGATAATATTAAGCACTAATGTGCCTTAATTGAAGATTAAATAAGAGAACTACTTTAGTTTCAAAAAAGTAATAGTCAGTAAATATTTGTTGAATTAATAAGTGACTTAATAAAGAATTACCAAAAGCTCTTTGTGTGGCACAATATGAACAATATATTTTTATGACAGCTCACAATGTCAGAGAGAATTTCTACCTTCAGAATTTCTAATCTTCATTCAAATATTAACCAAATGAAAGAATTGTAAGTTTTGCATCTTAACAAGTTAGTGGCCACTTAGTTTTACTTATAAAACAACAATTTATCAAGTGAAGCCTATCTCACCATAAAGAGCTTGTAATGAGGTAGAATAAGATGCATGTAGGAATTTATGGATGAGTAGAAAGTAATAACAATTCTACTATATTTTCAAAATGATTTGATGGTTTCACAAACCACATAGCATTCTCACGGCCAAGTTCAAGATCTCAAAACACAATTGATACATAGAAATCTTGCAACTGTTTGTCTCTTACACAGTTTTGTCAGGTTTAATTTTTTATGGAAGAGATTCTTTGGCACTAAAACATACGTAAGTAGATTTTGCATTACCACTAGTTTGATCAATAATTTTCGAAAGTTTCCATGGGGATATTGTGAGTAAAATTTATACTTTTTGCATTTGTGATTAATGAAGTCAGTATGTTTCTTGATTTTTAACTATTTTAAAAGTTTTTTTTCCAAAACAACTGAGAACTTTAGAAGACATTTCTATAAAATCAGAGTTATTCTACTCCCATGTAATTCTGAGAATGAAGGAAAATCATGCCATCTAATGGCTACTTGATTTTCTTATTCTTTAATTACATGTATTTGAATAAGAGCTGTCGCCTGTACCTCAGAGAAAACTTGCAGGTAATATGGAAGATGCCAGCACATTCAGAAACTATTAAAATTTTAAGGAATGGATTCTAAATAGTGTTTTTTTTTTCACAGCAGTGAGATATAAAGGATAGAACTGTAGGTCTCAACAGTTAATGAAGAGCTAAATATCCTGGGTCTATAAAAGTACTTTTAATTATGTTACATTTTCAAACACTGCATAGCAAGATGAAATCACCTACCACAGCAACTAGGAAATGTTTTTAAGTTAGCGTATCTTCATAAAATACATTATTGTTTACTAATTACTTATAAATGTATTTTATTAAAGATTTTTATGTTAGTAATATACTTACTTAACAAATAGAGTAATTATAAAAAGAGAAACGATTCATTTCCATTCTACATTATTAATTGTTAAAAATAACTCTAAAGGGGCCAGAGAAGCAGCTCAGGGGTCTAAAGTGCCTGCTTAGGCAAGCTTAGGCAGTTGCAAGGAACCATGCTTTGATCCCTGGCAACACATGCTGCAGCAGCCCCACCCTAGGGTGGACTGAGCCAGCCAAAAAACAAAAAAGAAAAGAAAAAGAAAAATTTCAACTGCGAGCCATAATTTGAAGATGGCATCTTCATTTATTTTATGTGGTGAAAAATATTTAAAACATTATCAGCAAGAATCTAGAGTACCATTTTATGAGAAAACTTAGGTTGAGAGCAGTCTTCAGCATATGAAATCTCTGTATGGACATGTAAATATCCCCATTAGATGGAACAGATATAAAGAATTCTGGCTTTGATAAGACTAAGCAAATCAAAGATTCAAAATTTGAAAACACAACACAAGATATAATGGGTGCTATATTCCTTACACTTCTCCAAAGTCAAAGGCTTTTACTAGAGGTTATTACTTTTTTATACTGTATGCAATGCATAATAGTATCCATATAGTTGTAGTTTGATAAATTTATGATTACTAGACACAAATAATCTAATCTAAATCTCTTATCCTGAAGCCAGACATATTTCAAAATCATCCAGTAGACACGTCAGTCCATAAATCATTTGAGAACAGTAATATATTCACCATAGATCAAATTGGGATTTTTTAAAAAATATGTTTGAATCCCATTAAATGTTTTATTTTTAATGATATCTTTTTAGCAAAAAAAAAAACATAATACTTTTATTTTCTCATTCATGATGATTTATCCAAGCAGGAAAGCAATTTCATTCCCTCACATAAGCAAGTATTATAAAATCTTTAAAGCTATCTACATTATGGGATGTATAAATTTTAAATAATAGAAAATCATCAAACACTACATTAGGTAAGGATCACAGAGGAACATTTTCAGGTTAAGGGTTTCTACTGCTTTAAAGTCTTAGTTGAAGAAAAGAAAGAGGTTTAGTAACTTCAAATCATCTTATTAGAGGATTTGAATTTACTCTCAAAATGCATTGAATACTGCATACCAGTTATTAAAACCTTGGAGAGAATATTACTCCTCTGGTGCATAAATTTTGTCTGAAAATGAGCCCCAACTTCCACAGTAAAGAAGAATAAGGGGAAATGCATGAATCCTTCAACCTTTATACTGGAGAAAAAAAAAAAAATATATATATATATAGTGTCAATATATGCTGTACCCTATTAGTGCTTATTTGTTACATATTCATAAAAATATACTTTCTATACCTGCACATTTTATCATGGTAAAATATATAACATAAAATTCATTATTTAAATATTTTAAATGTACAGTGCAATAACATAAATACAGTACCAATAATCTACCGTCACTATTATAACCAAACTCTTTTCCTTTCATCAAAGAGTAACTCAAATAGTTAAGCAGTATTTTTTTCTCTTTTTCTTCCTTCCTTCCTTTCTTTCTTTCTTTCTTTCTTTCTTTCTTTCTTTCTTTCTTTCTTTCTTTCTTTCTCTCTTTCTACTTTATTTCTAATTTTAAAATATTTTATGAGAAAAAAAATAGCAATGAGACAGTTGCAAAACTGATTAGTAGGATACTTTCTATAATTAATACATTGCATATTGTCATTTTCTTAGTGGTTATTCACAGTGCAAGATGTAGACATGGTATCCTGTCCACAAACACTATTAGTACAAATCTTTCTATTCATTGAATTAAGAGAAACATACAGATACAGATACATACAGATACAAACAGATACAAAAGGGTCCATCATTTGTATCCCCTTTTTTTGTTTAGTTTGGTCAGAGATGGGTATTCCATGCCATGAAAATATTGTAGGTACATGAATTCAGCAAAATATTCCAATATAGTCCAATAGTCCACAAAGTAGTGGATTATCCGTAGACTAGCAATGTCAGAGGTTGTTGACTTGAAACTTTTGCAGCTCAACATATTAATATGGCTTTACTTTTTAAATCTCGTTTTTATACTTTTCTCTTGGACAGTGTAGACGTAGATAAAGCAAGACCTATGTAACAAGAAATGTAGCTTCTGTATCTGACAGGGTCAGTCACATCCCCTCAGGATTTAACCTGAGGCCGTGTACCGCAGTTTGTAGATCCTCCATCAGTTTCAGCCATGTGGATAAGTCATGGCCATTGCTTGACCAATGTGCTCTCTGTGAAAGCCTGAGATAATGTTTTCTCTCCATGGCAAGTTATACATCATCAGTCACTTTCCTCTGAGGCCACATAGTCTCCTTGATTAGAAAATTGGGGCACAACTGAGTTATAGGATGTTACAGTCCAGGTTCTCCTATGTCCTGAGTCCTCACTGACCTTGAAAAGCTAGGGTGAAATGTTGGCTGCCCTTGCAGTCCTTCTTTTTCTCTAATTTTTGGTCTGTAAACTTGAGTTTTCTTGACCCTCCAGAAGAGATTAGTGTTATTACCCTACAACACAGGTAGTTGATGAGCAGTAATTTTCTAGGTCTTCCTTCTTCTCTCCCTTAATAAGTCCTAAGCCACTGAATTTTATAGTGGGAGTTAGTTTTACTCCCATGTTACTCTAGTCAAACAAGTAAGAATAAAAATGTGTGCCATGTTTCAGCAGGAATCACAACATATGCCTGTCTTTTGGAATTCACTGGTCTTACTTCTTGTATAAACCATTAGAATGATCACAAAGGCTGAAAAGCTTATTTTTTATTTATTTATTTATTTTTATTTTATTTTATTTTTTTTTTTTGGTGGAACCAGGGATTGAACTCAGGCCCTTACGCTTGCCAGGGAAGCACTTATTCTACTGAGCCATCTCCCCAGCCCCTGAAAAGCTTATTTTAAACATTGGTGCTGACCTTTGAAAACACCCAATAATATATACACTAACATTTTTCTGCATATAAATGCATGACATTTGTTCGAATAGTTGCAAATGTTGCATACATGCAATAGACTGTGGGCTTTATTTTGAACCAGCAAAGGTTCCCCGTAAAGTCAAAAAGCACTTTGATAACCTTTTAATACCATAAATTTGGTTTTGAAATTTGGACTTCCTAATTTAGTATTGCCAAAGGTACTCTATTCCTTCCTATAAGCTCAAATTTTCACCCTCCCAAGTTTAGATTCTCTAGCTGCTGGCACATGGATGTTTTATGTGAAAATATTCAACTAGAATTCAAGCTCTTTGTGCTTAAATGTTCGTGTCCATTCTCAATTTCTTCTACTGCATATGTCTGCACAGGGTCTGAGGTTCCAAGTTCAAAAATCTTTCCTTAAGCCTTGGTCCAGGATGAGTATTAAATTGCAGCTTCAGAGGAGCCCATTTCCTTATCAAAAGGGATCTCTTAGGAGCCATCTGCCCATTTATCATTATTGCTGGCCAGACTTCTGCTTTAAGAAGTAGCTAACTCAATAAGGAAGATGAATTCGAGCTCTTAGACACTTCTGTCAGTCAATGAAATGTTACCAAGTAAAAACTGCTCACACATGCCACGCAGGAAGCTGCTGAGCACAGGATGCTGTGTAGTGCTGAGGACAATGAGCCCCAATGAGATGTTATCAGGCATCAAATGGAACATGTGATGGAGTGCTTATTACAATAAAAGCAACATGAATTAAATTATGCTGTATTGGGACACTATCATACTTTGTCAAAGTAATCATTAAATATAATTACTAAAATATCTGTTTTATTGTTTCATGCATTTGAATATGATTTTAACATTCTTCAATCTAGAATTCCCCAAAATTACATTTTATTTCATTCACCTTCTTATGGTGGTACATATTTTCCACTTATCAGCTATACTATTGGAAAAGCATAACCACAGAAGCTGGGATGCAGAGAGATGTAGAGTAATCTTTTGAAAAAGCAGTTTGGGGGACAGTGACAAGAAGAACGTAGAGCCATTCAAGTAGGTTAAAACTGCCTATGTTCGGGATGATCATTCTTTTGAATTACATCAGTAAGTATACATTGCACTGTGGAAGAAAGTTCTGAAATTTCAAATGCATTTGTTAGTAGATAACTTTAGCTTAAAGTGGCACAGTGCATTGGTAGTCTGTTCTGCATATTTGAAAGTTTGGGAAAATATTTTTCAACATCACAAATACAGCTAAATTATTTTCAGTTATAATCAGGAAATGAATTGATGTGAACAAATACATAGTCTTATTAATTTTTTCACGACATTTTTAAAAATTTGATTGAGAAAAAATTGCAATGAGACAGCTTCAAAACACGTTGGTAGGAGAGTTACAACAATTAATACATTGCATATTGTTGTCTTTGTAGCAGTCATTCATAGCACAGGATGCAGACATGATATCCTGTCCAAACACTATTAGCACAAATCTTTCTTCTTATTGAATTAATTGAAAGCAGCTGTATATCTATTCTAACTATTTTGCAGATACAGATTCAAAATTGTTCTTCATTCATATCTCCTTTTGCGTTTAGTTTTGTCTTGTTAATTTTGTGGAACTGTACAAATACAGAAACACAGGAAAAGAAAAAAGGCCATGTAAAAAACGCTTCTAGAGAATTTCCATGCAAAATGTTTAGAATCTGACTTTCCAGTGGAGTGATAGACCAGAGGATTCCCAGTTCTGCTTTCTTCCTCTGCTATGCTACCCCGGCTCAATTAAAATGTATTCTTTTAATGAAGGATGATATAGCATCATGCAACTCAAGATATCACCTGTGTCTTGAATGAATTCTATGAACACAAACTAATTCTCATACAAAACAAACAGCAACAACAAAAAGATTCTCATCCAGTTCTACATACGTAAGTGCTGACTGTGTAACTAGCAGTGCTCTGAATTCACATCTAGATAGAATGAAACGTTTATTAAATTATATGGGATTCACGTGTCAATATTCAACTCTAACAACAGACACTGCTTCAACTTTAAACCAATGACAGTTATTTGGAGGAGAGTAGTTTATCATTAATATTGGTCAGAAAAGGCATTAGAGAAACAAATGCCATTTCGTATTTCAGCGGATAGTGATGCTGCCTCAGTCTGCAGTACTGCAAAAAACATAACAAACAAAATGTCTTCTAAGTCTCAGACTACTTTCTAGTTATTATTATGTTTTTGCTCTCTACAGAGTATTTACCTCTTCACCCATGGTTCCCAGGCAACCTATTCCACACATTTCTCCTTAACAATACTAATAAAAAGTAACACTTGTTCCAGGCCAGTCCTTTCTCGAAAAGGAGAAATCAACTTAAAATCCTACCACTTCTTGAACTTTCAACTATTTCTTCATGGTAACATAAGAATGACACTTCAACATTTTTGTGTATAAACCATGCTTATTTCAGACCTGTCTTTCTGACAGAGCAGTATATGAAGATTATCCGTTTCCTGTAGATCTGAACTATGCGGGATTTTTTTCCTCTTGTGTTATACATATACAGCATAACTAAACTTTAGTGACAACATACAGCACGACTGTTGAAAGTTCTATAAGATTATAATTTAGCTAAAAATATCCTATTTTAATGAAGATAACATAACACATTGAAGTGATGCATGGTTTGTGTTCGTTGCAATGTTTGAATCTATGGAAACCCATTGTCAAAAGAGACTTATAAAAGTTCACTACACAAAATTATTGGAATGGCTTATTTTTCTCATTGCTGAGAAAAATATACATGACTTCATTAAAGGAGGAAAGGTTTACTTCAGCTCACAGTTTGTAGAAGTTTCAGTCCACGATGGGCTGGTTCCAATGCAGAGTGCCACGGCGGGCGTGCATTTCCGAGAAAATGGGAAGAAGGTAGCAAGCATTAAGCAGTGAGGCACAAGCTTCAGTGGTGGTCCTCTTTCTGTTACCTGTATTCTATTCAAAAGTCTCATGCCTTTAGGGAGGTAAGGCTGAACTCATACTCAAGTTGGACATTCCCATTATCCACACCCACAACTATGCCGAATATGTCAGTGGACTAATTTATTAATCCCTTAGATTCAGCATCTCACAGTCTAAATCTAGCTACAATGAAAGGCATCATAGATGACCACATGAGTCTCTGGCAAGGCAGCATCTAGGCATGAGCAATAATGTATATAATCATGTATGAAAATAGCTGAGTAAGTTACTGCTTTATGTATTTATAACAAAAGATCCTTTATTATTTTATAGTGCTTTCCTTTCATTTAATTTTAAGAAAGATAAATGTCTCACGTAAGATAGAAGAATTCTATGTTATGACAGCAGTGACCTCCTGCATCTCTTTATATCTCAACTCTCAGATGCAAGATTTTGTCTTCTGCTCCCTTTAACCTTCTGTTGTTTTCATCATGTTTCCTATCCACCGACAATATTGTCATAGAGATGGCATCGAGACAAAATAAAATGATTTAATCTTCTAAAGGATCTGATTAATTGAAGACAAGAACATATAACTCTACAATGACACAATGAACTACTGATACACATAGGTAGAACATAGGCCCTTGTTAAGCAATGAAAGACTGTTTATTGACTTTTGTACTGGGAGACATCATTCATATCTTCCACCTTGAAGATAATCTGTTGCATATTCCTGTAGAAGATAATCTTCACTTTATTTTAGGTCAAATACAAATATAAATCTTATTCTATGAGACACATGTCAAGTTGCTGCTCATTTCTATCCTAGAATATTAATATTTCTTATAGCTTTTAGATAACATTTATTCTTAAGCTAAATTTCTAATCTTACAATATAGCCCACATATTTAGAATTGAGGGCTTCCTATTTTAAGAATTTTATTCTTTGGTTTCCTTACTTAAAATGATTGTGTTACTCATATTTCTGTATAGTTTCAGTTGAATCTATGAGTATATTATGACAGTGCTAAAGTTTACATTAAGAATGTCTCTTGAAGGCCACATGTGCTCATTGGTGGGGCTCTTGAAATGAGACTGACTAGTGGGGTGATATATTTGACTTCTTTGGGGGTGTACAGTCTGGTCAGAAAGTTTAGGTCACTGCAACTGAGGTTCAGACAGAAGTGTCTCTTTTCAACTCCTCTCTTCCTGTTTCCTGAGCTACAGGACATGAGCAGCACTTCCTCTGTAATACCCTCTGCTATGCCATGTCCCGTGCAGCCCAGTGGGCCACAGAGTGGATGGTGAAGCAAAGTTCACATCTCTTTTAAATACTGGTTGTTGTGTATTTGTTCCAATGAGGAAAAGAGTAAACAAAACAGACCTTGGAACCAGAGAAGTGGGATTGTTATTTTGTCTACCTGGCCATATGTTTTAGAAGCATTTAGAGCTGATTCATGGAAGAATTTGGGAAATCTAGAGATGCAGGCTAGCAAAGTCCTACACTGATAAAGGCAGGATCAGGAAATAGAGATTGTGCTGGCAACTGGACTTGAAATTATGTTTATTATGGTAGCCAGTTCTTCTTGATCAGGTTCCTCTTCTGAGATTTTTGCTGAATACTGATACTAAGAGAGGAGTACCACTTAATCTAATGGAAGAAATTTCAATACATCTCAATACAGAGGCTGTAGCCTAGCAGCTTTTAGCCATATCTACCATACAAAGCCAGATCAAAAGACATAGCTGAATAATTTGAAAAATATTTGCTAGTAGACATAAAGAGGCATCTGTAAAGTTGGGAACCATAACTTGTAGCCTTCAAGGACTTTTTCCCTTGGGAAGTTTGGTTAATGGAAAATTTAACAAGTCTTAAGAAGGTAGGTATTTTGCATTAGGACATTAAGAAAGATGGTTTAAGGGCACCCTAAAAATCAGCAAGGCCAAATGAATCTCAGTCTCTGAGATTCTAAAATACAAAGGCTTCGATTTGAGAAGAGAGTTCCAGGTCACCCTGCTACAGAACAGATGACTAGAAATTGGTTTGTTGGGATTCGCTCACAGTGCTCAGACATCCATGAACTTCATTTATCTCCCTCCTCCTCCTTCTCCTCCTCACCATCATCATTATTATATATATTTAGTATAAGGTCTATGAGGTCTCATTACACAGATCGGTTATTCAGCCTGCCAAGTACGGGGATTACAGATGTGCACCACCACACCCAGTTTCATTTGTCATCTCAGTGCACCCCAGGTGCAGGACTAGCACAGCTGGCCAGGGACCAAACACCTGGATCCTCCATCTGCTGAGGCAGGAGCTTTAATTTACTGAGCTATCTGGAAGACCTATCCAGGAACTTTAAAAGCTCCATGCCCATGGAACAAAAGAGAATTATTAATGCTCAAGGTAGCTACTGCACAAGCTGGCTACGGAATTTGGCATCGTCCATGGGGCACTATTCTTAGGGGCATTCAGAAGCAGTTGTAGGATCAGGGAAGCTCCCAACAGAGGTCAGAGGAGTCCTACAGGCATGGACGGTGTGCCGTTGACAAGGCTGTGTGTGAAGAAACTGTGAGAGCAAGAGCAACAGTGAGTGCACTGGAGACTTCACAAAGCTGGAGAAAGCAGCACTGAGGAAAATCCCCTGTAGAAAGCTGCAAGCAGGGAGCAAGGCCACCGAAAGTGAGGTTTGGGGGCCACGGATGGCAGTGCTGCAATGGAGGGGACATCTGAGTCCTTTGAGTTCACATCTTTGCACAGGTGTGGGACATGGACCTACAGAATGTTCTTTTAATTTTAATTTTCATTTCTTTTTTTTTTTTTTTTTTTTCTTTTGGCAGAACTAGGGATTGAATTCAGGCCCTTGCATTACCAAGGAAGTGCTTATTCTACTGGGCCATCTGTACAGCCCATGATTTTAATTATTAAAAAAAAAATATTTATTTATTTATTTTTGGTACAGGGTCTCACTATACAGCTCAGACTCATAGTGATCATGCTATCTCAGCCTCCAGAGTGCTGGTATTACAGGCATGTGCCACCACACACTGAGTTTCAGTGGCTGGTACAGGCCTTCAGGGTTCTGGGGATGGCACAACAGGCAGTAACGGGGATTGAACCCAGGTCCTTGGGCTTGCCAGGCAGGTGCTTAGACCACTGAGCTATCTCTAAAGCCATGGAGCTACAGAATATTTTATTCCCCTGGCTGGTGACAGATCTCCCTCTGGAGTCAAGTTTCTGTCCTATTTCTCCCTTTTGGAATGAAAATGTTATCCTGTGGCACTTTATGCAGAAGTGCTTGGCTTTCTTTCTGATTTTCACAAAGGGTCACAAATAAGAGTTTGCCTTGAGGCTCAGAGGCTTCACATGTGGGTTTTCAGCAATGCTAGAACTGTTCAGATTTTGACAATTCTCAGAGATGAACTAAACACATTTTGCATAATGAGATAGACATCAGTCCTTTGGAGCCCAGGGATAGAGCACTGTGGTTTAGATTTAAAATGTTCCCCAAAGACCTTGTGAACTTATTGGTGGGACTTCTATTTTTATTTATTTTTGGGGGGCAGTGGGGATTTCAGATTGTGTTAAAATTATACAGATGATATAAGTGTTTTACACTTTAAAGATTGGCTTTCCTCAGAGGAAGCATGTGGCAGGGAAATGGCAAAGAAGCCTATAACTTCGTCCAGGCCCCTCTCTTCTCTCTGCTTCCAATAACCATGATATGAGCATTTCTTGCTCCTGTGCCCCTTTGCCATACAGTTTCTGTTTGGACTGTGACTGTGAGCCACCTCTTCGACATCTGGTGTCTTCTTTTAAATTATGGGTGTTAGTCATTGTGTTCCATCAATGAAAAAGTAACTAAGACACACATTCTCCCTGGCACTTCTCCAAAATATCAGTGAATTCCTCAATGGTTTCTATCCCAGTTGTTTAAGTACATTGGCCTCTCTGTAGCCTTTAGTGAACTACTTTAGTTGATGCTGATGTAACTGTGCTCATGGAGTTTGCTAAGAATTGTATCCCTGGCTTCATAAGCTGGGACTACTCTTAGGTGGAAGATCGATATTTGGTCATTTATTGGTTCAGTGTAGAAACACAGCACACACATTTTGGGATCAATGTGTGTTTGTTTACTATTTGTTAATATAAGCCTGTTCCAAAGCCATGACAGTTGTGAGAAATCATGAATTTACTCCTTGTTCCCACGGGTTCTTCGGTTATTTTTCATATGTTGCAAAGTTGCCATAATAACTTTTCAGTAACTTAGAAAATGTTTCCAAGTAAATTAGAAAAAAAGTGCATCTTAGGAAATGCATTTGAGATATAAATGAATAATGTACTAAGTAAACTACATTTACTGTATATATATATTTAATATATATATACTGTGTATATATATTATTTTTAATATATATTTAGTACAGGGTCTATAGGTCTCACTACACAGATCAGACTAGTAGTGATCCTCTTGTTTTTGGCCTCCCGAGTGCTGGGATTATAGGCATGCACAACCATGCCCAGTCTCAATTGCTGTGCCAGCATGCCTCGTGGAGGTGAGGTTGGCATGGCATGCTGGGTTTTGAATCCATGCCACTGCACTCTACCTAAGCAGGCACTTTAGTCTGCTGAGCTATTTGGCTGGCCCCATTACATTTAATTATGGTTTGGATACCAATCCAAAAAGCACAATTATATTACAGTATAGTTTTCAAAATCAAAATTACACAAGTTATAATTTTAAATTATATTGCACTGTATTAAAATGATCATTTTTAGCATTGTAAGGTATCAACACTTAGATAAGTTATCTTTGAAAAGTTAAATTCTCTACTGTATTTTTTGCTTTTTTAATTAAGATATGTTAAGGGAGCAATATAATGGGAAATTTAAACATTCATTGTTATTATTAACTTTATCTTTATTTATTTTTATGTTTTTCATATAGTGTCTCACTAGGCAGCTCGGACTTGTAGTGATCCTCCTGTTTTCAACCTTCCCATGTCTGGGATTACAGGCATACGCCACCACTTCTGGCTGACTTGAAACCCAGGGGAGGGGCCAGTGTGGCCTGTGGTGATAGAGATCAAACTCTGGTCCTTATGCTTGCCTAAACAAGTGCTTAGTTAGCTGAGCTGTCTCACCAGCCTATTACTATCATTATTATTATTATTTATTACTATTATTATTATTATTCACTATCTTTAAAAATAACCATCTAGATTCTGAGGAGCTACATGACAAGATATATAGTCAAAACTACTGGGAACAATAGCAATATATGTAGTAGAAACTAGGATCCATGGATAACCTAAAGTAGTCAACATGACAACCTAGATCAAATAGCTCAGTTGTACATTCACAAAGATGTGTAGTGGAACAGAATTCTTGTGCAGAAAAGATAAACATGAACTCTTAAACTTGCATGTATGAATATACTGTCTTTTTTATTTTTGTGTTTTAGGGAATGGTCTACAGGGTGTTCAGGGTCTCACTACTAGAGAGGATTCATAGTGATCTACCTGTTTATAGGCTCCAAAGAGCTGGGATTACAGGCGTGCACATCACACCCAGTCTCAATTGCCACCTCAGCATGCTCCAGGAGCAGGGCTGGCACAACAGGCTCAGAGACAGAACCCCAGGCCCCTGTGCTTCCTACAGGCCCTTTAATCCACTGAACTATTTGGCCAGCCCTGATATATTATCAATAAACAAAAATTTAGAGACCTCTGTGTGCTGAGAAAAGCCTTTGTTCTACATTAATTTAGTTTCCTTTTAACCCATTCTGAACATTAATTTGGTAATATAGCATTAATTATTACATAGAATAATGTAATTTCCTTTTGACTGTGAAGGAAATTGTTAGACATACACACACAAGGATTTTGAATTATATTTTTAATTTTAGTATTCTCATTTTTAAATTGTTTAAGGTGCATTGGGACAATCTGAAAACCTGTAACGCCAGTCAGTATTTTTTTATCTAATATTCAATGTCTTCAGCATTATCGTTATTGTAGATAGTTCTGCACACCTGTTCAGCTACAGATGATTTTGTGCTTTCTGTATCCCTTATGGCTATCCCATTTCTCTTGTCAGGGATGGATTCAGTGATGCCACTGTGAACAGCATTGCAGGATGAGAATATTAGCTGCTGCTACTCAGAAGAAATGCATCAGTACATCTTAGACATTATTATTCAGTCCAAATGTGATTACCAGTATCACCAAGAAGATTGGCACCCTCACAAGCTATAAGAAAACCCCAGTAATGATTGTGTCATTTGAATCAACTGTCCTGGAAAGCCTTTCAAATGAGGTTCTTGATAAGTGAAAGAAGTGAATCTTGCATAGAGTTAACCAGATTGATTCTGCATTTGTATTATTTGTTGTCCAAATCATCAGAAAAGATACATTGGGTGACAAGAGGAAAAAAAAAAAAACATTAGATTTGATGTGCTTTTATTTTTATTTTTTTCTTTTTCTATTCTACTGCCTTAGCTCTAGTTTCAAAAAAGCCATTCATTTTTGTCATCTTACATTTCTGCATCTAGTAAGGACATATGTATTCATGCAAAACTGAATTTAAATGATCTAAAGAGCAATGCTGTTCAACTGCAAAATTATAGCTGTATGGCACCCTCGTAGCACTTTAAACACAATGGAGGAGCAAGGTTGAAAAAATATACATGTCAATGAAATTAATTAATTGTCAAGCCTTAGACGGTTATAGCAAAGTTGTTTTTTAATGAAAGATCTGCTGAACACAAAAGATTATCTCTCCACTTTACCACAGTAAAGGTCTGAAACAATATTAAAGAAGATCCAGGCAAGATACAAGATACTGCTCATCTCCTGATGAATTTGCTGGAAGTTTCCTGGCAATATTTAATGGTATAACAATATACATGGTATTCGTTTATATCTCTTACATGTAATTTTCTGTTATCTGTTATAGAAAGGTAAAAATTATGTTTCAAAGAAAGCATCTTGTTTATAATGTGTCATATGTAATGCAATATCTATTGTATACATCACTGTAGTTTTTTTTTGTTGTTGTTTTATTTGTATTTTAGGGAAGGGTCTACAGGCTGCTCAGGGTCTCAATACTTGATAGGGCTCATCGTGATTCACCTGTTTACAGCCTCCCACGTGCTGAGATGACAGGTGCATTCCACCATACCCAGTCTAGGCCCAGGGATGGAACGCCAGGCCCCTGCACCTGCTTGCAAGTGCTTTAATCCTCTGAGCTGTTTGTC
The DNA here is from genome assembly GCA_004027165.1 of Ctenomys sociabilis. Lineage (NCBI taxonomy): Eukaryota > Metazoa > Chordata > Mammalia > Rodentia > Ctenomyidae > Ctenomys > Ctenomys sociabilis. Next base: position 35,566 of record PVKA01001709.1, read on the forward strand.
TGGTCCTCCTTCAGAACTTTATTCCTTTCTTTCTTTTACCTTTATCTTCTCTTTTATTTTCTCTTTTCTTTATTATTTTGGTTATTTTTCCTCATTTTGTTCTTTTTCTCCTGATGAACTTTGCAAACATCTGGGAATGTATTTATATATATATGTATAAATACATTATATATATATATGTATGTATAAATACATTATATATATATATATATATATATATATATATAAATTATATATTCTTTTCTTTTTGAAGTACTGGGAATGGAACTCAGGACCCTGCACTTGCCAGGCAGGTGCTTATTCTACTGAGCTATTTCCCAAGCCACTTTCAACATTACTATAAAATCCTTCTTATTCTTATGAAACCATTACATGTAATTGAAGTTCATAAAATAAATGTAAAAGTTTTAATGCCCAAAGTCCCAAAGTCCTAATCTTCCTCCAGACATTGGATAAGTACTAATACATTCTATGACCTCACCTAAACTGTAAAAATAAAGTGTGATCAGTATATTAGGGTATGTGCATCCTGGAGTGTTGGCTGATAAAGTTAACACATGCCCACCCCTGAAGGAAAAGTGTGATGTCAGTATGCCAGTTTACATCACAGACGTAGCCTAGGGCTTGCAGACTGGTGAGCTATCTCTTGGAAGGACCTGTTTACTGTCTTCTACCAGATTCTGAGTCCGTGGTCCGTCTCATCTGTATCTCCCAATATACTCATTTTTTCCTCTATTCTGAATGTATAAGATCCTAGAGTGTGGCATGCCCTTTACAAAGCTCAAGGTCATTACAAGTGCATCTGCTCTTCTCATAACATTTCACTGATGCACCACAAGTGATTTGGCCTTTAAGACATTAGTTTAATTTTCATCCCTATAAATATCTTCTTGGATAATTGTAAGAGCTTCCTCCCACTTGTCAGAGAGGCAGCAGCTTGTCTGCTCTGCTTGGGTTGATTCAGAAGCAGAGGAGTTCACAGCAAAGTAAGTGGAAGCCTTTCAGGCAAAGTGGGGAAGATCTCGGAAAAAGGGGAGGACACACACATACACACACATGCACAAATATACACACACACACAAACACACACATCTGTGAGACTAAAGTGCATATCCAACTGATAATCTAAAATACAACAAGAACAGCTAAAAGTTAATGAATGATAATCAAGAAATAAATAATAGACTGTGTGTTTTAGAAGACAGTGTTGTGCAAAGCACAATGTTTTAAAATAAAGATTTCTCAAAAAAAGTAAAGAAATGCATAGTTTCCATACAAATAAGTAAATGTTCAATGCTACCAAAAATTGTGAGTTAAGGAATGGATACGTTAAGTCTCAGTAAATAAAAAAAATATAGTCATTCAACAAACTCACTAAGAACTATAGTATTTAAGATTTCCAGTGACCAGCAGAGAATGGAGAAGTGAAATACAGGCTATTACCCAGAATGCACTTATAGAAGTTTGTACGATATGCATTGGGGTTGACAGACTTTCACACACGTCGTACTGCAGTTCCAGAAGAAGTAATAAAGGAAAGAATAGCCTTCTCAAAGAAGAAAAAAATGACTGTTTTTCAGAAATATAGTTAGAACCCATTAGCTGAATGTGTGAGGCATGTATTGGAAAAAGAAAATTAAACCAACCATAAAAGTTTTTGTGCTGATAACACATAGTATTCAGAAAAGAGAAAAGCTGGCACTATCAGATAGATAAGTCACATGATCCAGAAAGAACCAGCAATTACACTGACAATAGACTTTTTATGAAGTATAAACTTTGCTAGACAATTATGCAGTGAAATCTTTAAAATTCTATGTGAACCCAAATGGTAAGCTGAGATTTTAATCTTGGTA